>JABMIG010000131.1:0-207037 GCA_013187285.1 Cyclotella cryptica | reverse complement strand
AAGAAAGTCAAGGGTGACTTGAGACTGATGCCCCACTCTTAAAGTTGGCCGATCTTTCTCCTTATGTGGGAAAAGATGACGGTGCTACTGCAGGAACAATTTCGAATGCAATGTCATGAACCCAATGCATTGGTAAAAGGCGATTGATATCAGGGAAAGCCACGCTATCAAAAAAAGTCTCGCCAAGAAAGGGAACGCGACGAAGTGTTGTATCGAATCTGTAGCAGCTATGTCCACGCCATCTGCAAGGATAAAAAGTTTTGCTACAAACATGCCAAACCAGAGCACAAGAAGAAATGTGCTAATTGTCATAAAAACGCGCCAAGTTGGTGGCGGGTTATGCAGAGGTTGTTTTGGTGGCAAAATGAAAAGCAAAGCAGTCCTTACGATGCAAAATTTGTAAACTGAACACAGCTAGTCGTATCGGGCGGAAGTGTGGGTTGCCTTGATGTCAAGTGCTTTGATGTGAAAGAAGCGTGTCAGGAAAAGAAAGCCAAAGAAGTGTCTTGGTAAGCAAGGAAAGAGGCAGAAGACATGAGAATGACAAGCTTTGGTGCCGAAAATAAGACACGGGGACAGGTAAATAACAATCCTAAATCTAGATTAATGATTTATAATTACTTCAGGCTAAATAGAACCATGCTCTCTATTTTGTCTTGATTGTTTCAATCCTCTTCTTCGACCTTTGTCCAATTCTCCTCACACAGCGAAGCTTGAGGTTTTCAAAACGTTGTCTGTCAGTTTCACAAGAAGGTGTTTTAATCTTGGATATGATGTCATACATAGCATCCAGTTTGTCGACATTAACAATGTCCTCCGGTTTCCTCTGGCAGATTATGCGCAGGTGTCCAGCATAACTCACCCCACTGGCCAGGTAATGTTCAGCACTTTTCTTGTAATTGCTTAATGGTATCATCTCCCATTTGGCTCGCCACCAAATCTAGCAACCCTCCTATCTCTTACAACTTCCTTAGATGACAATAAGTGTTCTGCATAGCATTCGATACGCAAGCGTGCTAGCATTATGCGGTGCGCTAAGTTCGTGAAACTCCCATCGCATGTTTCAATGTTGAGATTCAATGCTGTGAGTATTCTTCAACGGCAGGTGCCAAAAGCCGTTGATTGCTTGGATTTGGCCTAAATTTTGGTGGATTGTAGCAAGATCTTGTTTCATTCTCTTTACCTGTTCATCTGTGTATTGATGGGGAGGAATTCCGTACTCCTCGAGAAATGCAACTCCATCGAGTACTATGCCAGCGGTGATAACCCTTGCTTTCGAGGTTATGAAAGGCGTGTTCGCGAATTTCTCTGAATGTTTCCAGTCCAGTTTGGTTATTGATATCAACTAGTGACCATTGCAACTCATTATATGTGCTGATGTTCAGGAATGCTTTTCCAAGTTCAGAATACAATGGGGCCACCGCAGGAAATAAACTTCGCACGGAACGTTTAGTCCTCAGTTGCGTCGTCTGGTAGCCACTTCTTCAATTCTTCGTCAACTACAGTTTCCAGGTACTGGCAGAGCATCCTTGATCCATCGTTGGGGTTCCCTTGTGAGATCATATGGAATGCAAGTTTACAGCGAGTGTCGCCGTTGTCGAATGTAGAGCCATCGCCAATAAGAGCGAAATAGTCCCCATCCATGTGTTTATGTCGTCTCCACATTCCATGATGATGCTGTGTTCATTATCCACAATCAAGGAACGCTTTTGCAGTGTTGACAGGCTGGCAGTTGGGAAGACAAGGGTGTGAAATAAGAGGAATGGGTGATCTTACCGATTCCATTTTCCCCCATGGAATTTTTGTCATGGCATGTCTTGTTCTGGAGATTATCGACGGGCTGAAATTTTGTCATGTGTGTCTACTGAATTTGTACTGATTCCTATGTATTATTTCATGCAGGTGTCGCGCCATTTTCCATCAATTGATGCGAATCATAAATGTCACCATAAATCTCTATTGTATCGTACACAATCTCTGCATGACACAAAGACCGAAGACCGTGCCAAGCGTGACATTATTATTTCACTAATGGCTCGGACCAAACAAACTGCTCGCCAGTCTACTGGCGGAAAAGCTCCCGATACCAGCTTGCCACCAAGGCTGCTCGAAGAATGGCCCCTGCATCGGGGTTAAAAGCCTCATCGTTATCGTCCTGGCACTGTTGCACTTCGCGAAATCCGCCGCTACCAAAAGCACAGATCTTCTGCAAGGGAAGTTCTGCAGGTTTAAATTTATAGAGGTTCCTATCCACATTTCACCGCGGAGCGTTTTCAGGCGACTTCTTTGTTGGCTATTCAAGAATCTGTGGAAGCATTCAGCGTCGGACTGTTTGAGGATGCAAACTTGTGTGCGATCCATGCCAGGAGGGTCACCATCATGCCGAAAGACATGCAACTTGCATTGCGAATAAGAGGGACTCTGAACTGATGCGCCACTAATGCTTTTTGGAGATGGGGAATTTACGTGTGGGTGTTTGAGTGACTCGGTGTGAGGATGGGCTTGTTGGAACCTCCACGGCGTTCATGTCTCAGATTCTGAAATCCCATGCCACTTCGGCTTTAAGTAAAGTGTGATCGACACACGACAGGTCTTGTCCACTTATGATGATGTATCAACCTTGAATAGTGCTATAGTATTAATGATCATGTGGGGCTTTTGCTGGTTCTTGGTGCGGAGGAATCGCGTAACATTATTATGCCAACTAATTGAAGAACAATTAATTATGCACACTATAGTTTGTCGTTGTTCTTTTATTATTTTTATACAGTGCCTATACTCCTTTCTCCCGCACGTTTTGTATGGTTCCCGTCCTTCTCCTTAGTATGACGCTTTGTTGTGTCCTGTCAAAGTACTTTCAAACCCAACCTCGTTCACAACCTCTCATATTCCCTTCAATTTGCCGGAGAGTTGCATATCTTTTGGCATGATGGTAACCCTCCTGGCATGGATGGCACACAAATTTGTCTTCCATGAGTCCAATAAGGTATGCTTCAGAGGCCTCCTGTGATGCTGCCAATGCAGTGGCTGTATAACGCAGATCACCGCGGAAATCCTGCGTAACTTCCCTCAAAAAGCTGGAATGGTAATTTGCGAATCAGAAGATCCGTGCTTTTCTGGTACTTACGGATCTCACGGAGTGCCACAGTTCCTGGGCGATAGCGATGGGGCTTCTTGCAACCTCCTGCAGCAGGTGCACTCTTGCGGGCTGCCTTTGTCGCTAGCTGCTTTCGGGGCTTTACCACCAGTAGACCTGCGAGCAGTTTGCTTCGTTCGAGCCATGTTGTCTTCTGATGATACTATACCTTTGGGAGAACACCTGATGCCAACCGGTTCTGTTAGTATTGAAAAGCTGTGTCAGGCTGAAATTGAATAGTGTTGTGTTAGAAGAGAGGGTTCGATTGAATGAATGTGAGTTCTGTTTACACTTGTCACGAGATAGTGGACCCATGTTGTTTCGTCAACGATTTTTTGTGGATGCTTCATAGAAATCCCTCATCTAGTAGAACTTACTGGACTAGGCCCAACAAAGTATCTTTGATGTACAGACTCGTGATTGAGGAAGTTTCAGTCATGAACTACCGGTATGCCACCCGTACACTCTGGGGGTAATTTTGTGTAAAAACTTAGCGTGATAAACGAAAATACGGCTTAAGTAATGTATAAAATCCGGTAACCCACCCGTACACTCTTGAAATTCCGGTAACCTCCCGTACACTCTGGCGTTTTGCAGTATACGGGAGGTTACGTGTTTTTCGTTTGCAGTGTCCATGAAGACTATTTTGCTGAATTTCCTCAACCCCATAGTGACATACTCTAACACTTATATAAACAAGCTTATCATGATAGTGAGGAATGGTGTAACTTCACACATGATAAAATGTTCAAAGATATTACTGGCAGCCACTGCAAGATTTTGCAGCAAGGTACTGGACAGAAGCAAAATCCTTGAAACTTAGTTTAAAAATAAGGTGGCTTGTCCAAGCTTGGTTAGTGGGTGCATGAGCCTCAGTGGTTTGTGTATGCCTCATGATCACCCAAACCCATTTTCGAAATAATATATGATTTTAAAGGTAAGCAAACATGAAAACAAGTTGACTAAACATGTACTTCAAACCAAAAAATATTTTTTACATGTAATTATGCTTATTTACATTATTGAAGTACTTGTTATGGTCAAAGGTTAAAAAAAATGTCTCAGGTGGAGAAGAAGGAAAAGAAGGAGAACAGTTGCTCAGTTTCCAATATTACAAGCAGCCACTGCAAGATTTTGCAGCTAGCTAGGCAGAAGCAAAATCATTGGAACAGAGGAAGTTCAAGGCTTAAAAATAAGGTGGCTTGTCTAAGCTTGATTAGTGGGAGGGTGTGTCTCATGTGCTTCGCATGCGCCTTGCACGTGAACGTGCCCACTTTGGAAATAAGATACAATTTTAAAGGTAAGCAGACATCAAAACATTATAACTACCCATGTATGTCAACCCAAAAAAATCAGTTACAGGCAATTATGCTTATGTACATGGTTGAAGTATCTGTTATGGTCAAAGGTTCAAAAAACTGTCTCACTGAAGGAGAAGGAAAAGGAGAAGGAGAAGGAGAAGGAGAAGGGGAGAAAAAGGGGCTCAGTTTCCAATACAACTAAGATTTTGAAAAAATCTTGATTATACATTTCTTTTTTCATTACTTTCCCTTCCACAAATACCAACATATATAGCTCCAACAAATCATGGTCCAAAACAGATGTTAATGGTATTTCTGACTGGCTCCATGCCACCCATCCTATGACTGGTTGACATGAGCCAAGGATACCTACTGGTATGGTTTGTGATAATTTTGGTCCAATATGGTCAGCTTCCTGAAATGGTCAGTGAATTTATCAGATTTTAAGTTATACATTGACGACGAAGTACTATCCCTTTGGGAAAAACCATTTTACTAGATATAATTATTTTTGACACAAATTTATTATCTTCGGGGTGAAAAACCCACCTTCTGCATCGTGGAAAAAACCTTGAAATACATAAACATTTTGCTCTCATACACCATTTTTGTCAATGATGGACGTATGTGTGAAGTAATCACCATTAACATGTGAAAAACAGATGTTGTGTACATAACAATATTGATCACAAATTCACACAAAAACCACCCACATACCTCTTCTAAATTGTTATCTACATAACAATGTCATGAGCATATCCAAGAAATATCGACAGGTTAAGAGAGAAATATTCACAGGTTTTGAGATGCATGACATCTATATTGATGTCAACATACTCCAAAATATCCCGGAATCTTCCAAAACCAATGACACAGACATGTTCAAAAAACATGGACATGTTTGGAGATGCACAACATTCATATTGTTGTCATCGCACTCAAAAAATGTTGACCACTTACCTCTGCCCAAAATTGAAATACATGAACATTTTGCTCTCATCCACCAATCTCATCAATGACGGACACATGTGCTAAGTAATCACCATTAACATGTGTAAAAAACAGATGTTATGTACATAACAATAATGATCACAAATGCACACAAAACCACACACATACCTGTCTTGTGAAGTTGTTACATCCATAACAATGTCACGAACATATCCGGGAAATATCGACAGGTACACAAAATATTGGCAGGTTTAGAGATGCATAACATTCATATTGCTGTCATTGTACTCAAAAAACATTGACCACTTACCTCTGCCGTAAAACGTTCGCGCACATACCCAGGTTAGGATTTGATGAGCATCATACCAATATTTTTTCATGTCCACAAAAATATCAGCCACATACCTTTGTCTTCAAACACCAAAGAATGTTATATACACAACAATGTCATGTACATATTCATGAAATATTGCCTACGTACCTCTGCCTTCAAACATCTTGTCCATTTCATCTATTTCTCTTGTTCCCCATTTTTTAGTTGGTCACCATTCATAGATATCTGGTGGCACATCTGGCCAGGGCACATCGCACCTTTTCTGCCTATGTGTAAAAAAACAAATGGACATGCAGTCAAGTAAATGGTCATGCTGTCTCACATACATTGTAATGTATGTAACACATGTCATCACATGTGACTCGCCAATGTAGAAAAGTAAGGATTCTTCTGGTTAGAAATCATTGATACACAATAGGGGGCCGTTATATGGAACCCGGTGATTTTGTCAGAGGAAACAACGTAGTTTTGTCAGACAAAGCATTTTTGTCAGTTAGGTGTCAGTTAGGTGTCCAAGACACCATTTTCAAGAAAAGGTATCCACTAGATTTAAAAACAAGTTCAAATTTTACGAGGCGAAAACACATTTCGTCAGGCAAAATCAGGAAAAAGTCTTAAGGAAATAAAAACTACATTGCATGCTCCTGTTGGTAATCAATATTTCTCAAGACAAAACCATGCAATTATAGAGTGACACAAGAGGGAATCCAACTATGCACCAGAGGTACTGCCATGACAACCTCTACCACATAGCCTGAACACAGCTGAACCACATTGGATTGTATAAAGAAATACATACTGAATGTTAAATTGTAAGTTTAGTTAAAACGATCTCCAGTCAGATTGGAAGCAAAATTGGATACCTTTTATCTTATATTCAGGTCTGTATTTGAACATACCCCCGATCCTTTTCGTAAGACAAAACACCTAACTAATTTGATTTCATCTGACAAAGTCACGGGGTTCCATATAACTGCCCCCATGATAAAAATAATCATGCAACTTACTTTTGTGTTTCTTACCTTTGTAGGTACAACACATGTTTGACACACAACATTATCTAGATGACATGTTACATACATAACAAAACGTTTGTATCTAAAGAGTTATATATGACGGCTAGAAATAATAGGAGCACTGTGTATCCTAGAGGTATCATGATACCCAGCCGGACAGACAGTGGATTCCAAAAAACTGATTTCGAGTAAATTAAAAAAAAGAATTTTGGAGTGAACGAAGTAGCTCTATTATAGTACTGTAGAAACATACCAATTTTCTACAAGAATGAATTAATTGGATCATTCCGATTTGCTGTATTCAACCGACAATAACTCTTGAAACACTGTTCAACAGAACAAAATAAGAACACCATTCAAAAGCTTGGAAAGCAATCTTTCGATTGATGTAAGGTTGTAAAAATGTTGTATTTACTCTAGCTGTGCCGTCATTTTCGTCCGTCACACGGACGAAAGACAGAGCAGGAGTGCTCCTATTGTTTTTAGCCGTCATATATATGTTGGACCCCAAATTGGCACTGGCCCCGTGCTGGAACTGGGACCGATTTTTTGTCCCGTTCTGGAACTGGGACGCTGACGTCCCCATACTTGCACTCATCGTGAAAATCAACCTTGAGTGCCCATTTGGGGACATGTCTTGATTGAGGTAGAGAAGTTTAATAGTAGCAAGAACCTTGATTTTTTCTGAGGTAGGTAAATGAATGGGAGTGGTTTCACGCGAGTAATAGCCCTAGAGCGGTCAACTTAGGTAACAAAATTACCGCGTGTGGATCAGCCTTTTATTGTGCGATGTAGGAACAAAGCGACCATTCGCAATAAATTAATAGCGGTCAATTTAGGTAACAAAATGACCGCGCGTGGATCAGCCTTTGATTGCGGGATACAGCAAGACAGGCAACTATGGACTTTAGCGATAAAAAATCGCCAGATGGAGTCGTCCATTGTCATCTTATGTTGTCAGTTGACGTCACTTAAATATGGGGGTTGCTTCAGGTCGTCACTTCGGATCGTTAAAATGTCCTCAGGTGTCGTCACTTGGGTCGTCAAAATGTTGTCAGGTGTTGTCACTTGGGTCATCAAACAGACTTCATATGTCTTCACTTGGGTCGTCACTTGGGTCGTCAATATGTCTTAACCAAGTTTTCACGCAAGGTCGTCAGTCCTCCTTGTCATCACTTTGTTCGTCACCTTCAGCATACAGTCCTATATTGGTTTAGGTGCTGTTTGCAGGTAAAAAAATGAAAACTTGACGAGTTGCATACCCTTTTTTCAGGAACCATAACCTAATGAGTAATGAGGGGTACACAACTCTACTTATGTTGGAGTATATGGTTCGAAAAAAGTGACGACTTGACCATAGAAAACGAGCATACCCTCTTACAATTTTGGCGCCACCAACCTTTGCTCACACAGATGACACCGCGATGCAAGTGCATTTCATTTGACCGTCCCATTGACAAGGTTAAGGACCATGCCGTTGCCCATGCCATCCCTACCAGTCAAAATTCATGGATCGTCGTTATTTTGTCAGTTATCTTGCCTAACTTTGACCCAGTATAGTGACGCGACAACATGGAACTAGGACCTATGTGACATTGCAGACCCCTTAGGGATGTTCTGAAGAGCTTAAGTCCAGCTCTACAGAACATCCATCCATTCGGAAAGCACCATCAGAATAGATCTCCCAGACAGCTTCTTTGACATAATCATGTTCCATGGATCCTCGTATAAATTGGTATGTTTGGCACGTAGAAAAAAACGTCAGTTATTTTTCTATCTTCAAAATGGCCAGCACCACGTCCGTCCACACACAGAACTATGATAGAGCACCACAACTCGACTGGTCACAGCACCCTCCGTCTCCGCGATGCATATTGCACCGTCATGTCGCACGATACAAGTAAGAAACCACTTTGAACTGCGTGGTCCACTTTGAACCACGAGCGACCCGGATTTACTATTCCTACATTAGGATTGTACGCGTCATCATCAAAATTGTGTGGACACGAGTTGTCAGATAGTCTGACCGTACTTCGTGACATAGTACAATGAAATAATTCTATCTAGACTGCGCAAACATCAAAAGTGTCATTTATTTTTTGGCGCGTGCAAAGTTGTTGCACCATTTTTATTGTGTTATTATGATGTACAAGACATAACACATGCAAACACATGATAATATTACAACATTGCTCTCATAATATTCACATCACATTAATCACTCGAAAATGAGCACTCAAAGCCACTATCTTAAGAAAATACAGGGAAAAGCAGTGCAGGCTGTTGTTGATGATCTAGTGGACAAGAAACAAGGAGGATGGAAAAGCAGGACTGCACTTGACTCTTACACAGCAAAACTCCATTGTTTAGAATTAATGGGAATTGGAATTAAAAGAGATGCCCTATATAAGAGGGTTGAAAGACAGTCGAAGAAGAGGAAACAAGCATTTGCACAACCAATCAAGGAAGCAGCACCAATTGAGGAAGCAGCACCAATTGAGGAAGCACCACCAATCGAGGAAGCACCACCAATTGCTGAACTAGAAATATATGAAACCGAACCTGATGTGTCATCTGTTTCATGTCCATCCTATGAAAGCGACCAAAATGAACTTGCCAATGAAGTCATGGATTCATCGAAAGGAGGAAGACCTAAGGGTAGCACGGATCAGCAGAAGAGAGTCAACATCAAGAATTACAAGGAATGTTTGAATGCCATCACATTGGCATACAACAGCGAACTCACCACATGCAAAGCCCAAAGCAAGACTGTAAAGCGAGGCTTTCTGAATGAGGTCATTGAGCAGAAGAAGAGGGAGTTAATCATTAGCTGCAATATTTTGGAAGAAACAGTAACGAGCAGAATAAAGAGACAGAGTCCAACTCCTACTCACCGGGGCACCTCTTCACCATTGCAGTTGAAATCTGTGTTCAGATGGGAAAGATTCGCCAGCCGCTTACATGTGAGGAGGCAATAGCAATAATGAACGATTTGATTAGTGAGACGGAAATGGCAGAGAGTCTAACAAATTTTCAAAAAGCACATACCTCATCGTCAGAATCACATGGAAGCGTCGGTAAAAAGTGGTGGTGTGGCTTCAAGAAGCGGCACGTCAGTCTGATTTCTTCACAGAAGGGAGAGAAGTTTGCATCGAGTCGTGCAGACTGGACAAAGCTGTTGAACATAAAACAAATGTATGCGTACATATACCAGGAAATGATGGAGGCAAACATCGCCTCACCTCGTGAAAATCCTGTGTACCTGGACCGTGAAGGAAATGAAGTGGGAGAGAGTGAGAGGTTTGGATTACTCCAAGATATGAAAATAGATCACCCTGATTACATTCTCTTTGCAGATGAGAGTTGTTGTCAAACAAATCAGAAACAAGATGGAAATGTGGGCAATCGAAAGTACATCGTGGAGCAAGGTACTATACCTCAAGTCATTTGCAGCACTGCGGACCACCGTTTTACTATTCTACCCTTTACTTCTGGTTTGGGTGAAGCCGTCTGTTGCGTGATCATTTTCTAACACAAAGAGGAAGAAGTCCCCATGACATGGAAAACTGGAATCAACATAACTGTGGAGAATCCTGTTCGCAACGAAAAAGGAGAAATTGATTTGGAGTTAAATATCGGTGAGAGCAAATATTATCCTGAAGGTCCAAAGTGCACGTATCGGGGCAAACAAGTTGACTGTCTTACCTTTGCATCTGAGAGTGGTGGAATCACCGGCGCAATTCTAGTCAAAATACTTGAATACTTCAATGCAATCGAACTCTTCGAAAGAACTCTTGGTGGCCCCATACCAATGCTCATTGTTGACGGTCACCAAAGTCGACTGGATCCAAAGTTTGTCTCCTACATTAACAAAGGCTCTCATGAATGGAGAGTGTGCCTAGGCGTGCCATATGTGACGGTTTTGTGGCAAGTCGGAGATGCATCAGAACAGAATGGTCAGTTCAAAATGGAGTGGACGAGAGTGAAGGAGTGGATGATGGTATGGAAGAGAATTAATTGCTTACCTTGTACAATTGGCCCAACCGACATCATCCCTCTCATCAACAGAGTGTTCTACAAGTCCTACGGAAGCATCAATTCAAACCTGAGAGCTATGTCCGATCGGGGATGGAACCCCCCAAATAGGAAGCTGTTAGAACACAAAGAGTTAATTGATGATTCGTCACCGGTCATCCGAGAAGCACTTACCAATTCAACTGCCAACATTGCTGCCCAGTCAACTTCCGACAGAAGCTTTAATCTTAACATTAATGAAGGAATGGCGGCAACTATTCTTGATAGGATGATTGCCGAGCGAGCAAGATCATCACATGCGAAAATAGCAGCAGATGAGAGGAAGAGGAGAGGAGAATTGATTCTTCAAAACTTGAAGGAAGCAAAGAAACTTACCTCTCGTGTAATGGCCAGCAATGGCATTCACTCCCTTCGAGATCCGAGATTTTTGGAAGCATATAATGAAAAGAGACGGGAACCGAATGAAAAGTTAGAAAAGAATGCACATGCAAAGAAGGTCAATATAGCAAAGAAGATCGAAGGAGTCAAGAAGCTACGAGAGAAATATGGCCACGAGAGCACTCATATGTTTGCAAATTATAGCAAGGACGAGTGCTCAACTTACCTGCAATATAAAAAGCAGTCAAACAAAGACCCGGGGATGCCGAAGGACCTGCAGGAACGATGGGCTCGTTGTGTGGAGTGGATGACTCGTGTATCCCCAACAGCTTCCCCAGCTGCGAGTGATGATGAGGGTGATGATGTTATTGTTGAGGGAGCAACAGAGGAAGAAGAAGAGGGTGAGAATGAACAAGTTGATGTTATGGATTGCATTGAAGGAATGCTCGAATTCGCAACACAGACAGGGGGAAGGGGACAATACAATTCAGACATGCGGCATTTAGTAACATCTAGATAACAGCAATAAAATAAATTACAAACAACGATTAATCAATGTCTTCAGTTCACAAGCATCTTCAATTTCCAAGCAAACACTGCAATACGAATTATGAGGTTTTCAACAAAACAACAGCGTGTTGAACATTCTGAGTGTTGTCCAGCACAAATTCAAGCACACAACAAAATGTACATACAATGCTCTTGTCCAAGAGATCAAGACAACAATCAGCAAGCAGGGGGCAGCAGTTATGAATGAAAGCGAGCTTGGCAATCAGGAGGGAGTCATGGTACAAGGTTTCAAAAAAGACGGCTGCACGCAGGACCAATGTTCAACAGCATTACAAGCACACGACAATAAAAATACATAGGCAATTCTCGCGAACAAGAGATCAGGTCAACAATCAGCCAGCAGCGAGCAACAGTTGAAAACGACGAAGATGAGTCCATCCCCCGGCAGCTTCAAATTTCTGCTGCGGTGTAATTGTTGTGTTGAGAGTGATCATGTGTGATTATTGTGCATGAGAATTGCTTGCGTTCGAGAATTTTTTCGATGGCTTCTAGAGCATCCATATCTGACATACCTCACTCCGTAGAAAACATACCATTTTCTACGGGAACCACTTTGAACCATTTCGTCATTTTTGGCTTGTTATGGCAGTGCAATTGCAGCTGCCTTCCGCCAAAGCTGAGGACCTGTAGAGCTGGACTTAAGCCCTTCAGATAATCCCAAAGGGTTGTGAAATCTTGGCTGGGTGCGAGGGATTGGGTAATGATGTCACAGGAGTGGTCAAAGATATCTGACATTACGTGGTTCAAAGTGGTTTCTTACCCGTACCTTCATGCTGTGTCTGTGACTGTGTGATTTTGAGACCGAGAAATGGTGTATAGTAGTGTATAGTATGCTATTTGTTACTATACGATACACTAACTAGGTACGATATAGTAAGTGATTAGCATGTAGGAGCACTATAAAATTATCGCGTGACCTCAAATATCATAACTGACATTTTGAAACATGACGAATCTCCGTAGAATTAGGCCAAAATCACGTAGGAATTCCTACGATCGCGCGATAATGACGTTCCATGGAGATAACGACGATCCATGAATTTTGACTGGTACCTCCTTCTCCAGCATCGGTTCAATCTCTCGCAGCATCGTCGCCAGTAAGGAAGCCACCAAATATTCCACCGCCTGCAAAAGAATCCAATATTCAGTCAACTGCGAAGGATTCATCTGCCTCCCTTGACACTGGAGGAGTCGGTGATGCAGAAAGACATTTCATTTCTTCTAATTGTGATGTAAGGTGTTGTTGGTACTCTGTCGTGGCATTTTTGAACCTGGTGGATCTCCTCTCCTCGATGGAAATTCCGAACCATGGTGTAGTGTGAAGCCCCGGTTAAGCATTAAGCCCACTGCCAAGGATTTTAGGGCTGAGTTAACATGTCAGTTCCAATCATTTATTTGCAATGTCTCTTATAAACCTTGCGCACCGCAGCCAAAGCAGTGGAAGACTGACAAATTAGAGGAATACTTCAAGAACCATAGTATTACCAATGAATCAGATGCACAGTTTCTTCGTCGAACAGTGTTGGAGCATAAATTGTTAGTGGAAAATACTCAACTCTCCTCCCAATGTAACAATGATTTTCTCCAAAAAGAGTGGTACGGGAAAATCCCTGTACTTTGACTTATTCATGCCATCGTTGAAGATGATAGAACCAAGCATGCATTCTTTACAAGATTTGTGGACAATAGAAACTCAATTGATAAGCGTGCCACTACAGTCTGGGAGTTGGTCAGTTACCAGTCGAATGATCCGGATTTCAATCCACGAACTGAGATTCTTACCACAATACACAGTTATTATTCAGTTGAGATCAATATTGGATATGAAAGCGTCGCTGATCTGTTGCGTGCCACTCCTGAAAAGTGTGAAAGTAGATTTAACTCAATGGTACTTAATCTGAGCTTAATCTGAAGGGAGTCAAAGAGAATTGGGAGAGAAGTGGTCAGAGCGATGGTGGACTAACTGGTAAGGACAAATCCATAAAAGTCTTCCAGTGGCATGGTCGCAAATTATGTCTTGAGATAAAAACAAGTATCCTACAATTCAGAATGAGCTGTCGAGAAGACTGGGATGGTGGTGTATCAATGAAAAATGGGACCCCTGGGATAATTTTTGGGGCTTTCGATTGATACAACAATCTGTACAATTACTGTGCAGAGATATCTATTTCAATTAATATGAAAAACACTTGCTAATAATAAAAACCTAATAAAGACAATCTGGTGCACAATTACTATGCGACTCATGAAATATGAAATTAGCCTGATGATAATTATCAGCTGTAAATTGTACTATATTTGAAGTGTTGCCCATGTGTTGTTGAATCTATAAAGGTTGATTGTTGGATGGATATTAGTGGCCGCAACTCGTCATTTGTTGTTGTGTTTGTATGTTGGAGAATTGTAGACAAGGGGGGGGATGACTGGCAAAGTGGAGAGGATCTCCTAGCGATGGAGAGGTCTTTGCTGGAAGAAGAATTGAAAACTCACGAATCAGAAGCTGATGATAGGAGATGCTCGACATCAAAACTTGATTGAGATGCAGAAGGGGAATATTGTCAGGGACGAGTTGAAGCAAAATTTGGAGGACGCAGAGGCCTGATAATTCGCAGGTTATGCCCTCCTTACCCTCTCCCCAAGTTCTTGAGAGACAGGACAACTCGAAGGAACCCGAAGGAGAAAGAGACACCAGAATGCTTGAGGCGGAAATTTGGATCGATAAAATGATAGATTCGTGGTGTCAAAACATCTAACAAATCCCAAAAATGTCGAATTCCCATCAGATCATGCCATCACGAAAAATGTAACAAAATTGGCATAGCGGGATGGGATTCGTTCTCCAAAAATATGACGAATACAGACGATCGCGCCGGGGATGTTGTCGTCGTGGGTGTGAAGGTGGATTAGGCTGAGGTGGAAGTGTTGTATCTGCGGTGGTTTTTGTGAGGTAGGCTATTTTCTCAGGAGGCGGCGGAAATCGTCATTGTTGGGCCTACATCTGAGGACATGTGCGCAGTATCGGGAAATGCCCATTCAGCCCCGAACAAGAAAGGGCAGATGGCAAACAAAATGACGAACGTGCCACGGAGTGGACACAAGACCTACAAAGAAATAATGGCTGCTGTAGCTGCCCTATGGTAGCTGAAGGAGTTGTGAGCCATCAAAATGGCTCACAATTTGTTAATTAGTAGTTATCCAATTACGTGAATTAACTGATCTCCTACCGTCGATTTGGCCTTAGGTTGGGGTTATCTCCGCCGTAGCTGCTCGACAAGGTGTTCGTTCAACATAATTAACGAATTGCGCCGGTTGCCATAATGGGCATCGACACCACCGACCCTTCGGGGGATCAGAAGCCCGTCAAAAAGCCTGAGGCGGCATCGAGCTCAAACAACCTTCGCAACAATCAGCATGCGCGGTTTGTGAAGAAGGAGAGATTCCAAGGAGCCCACCCTGACCTGAGCGGATTCGTTTTCGAAAGCAGAACAAACAGGACCAACCAAATAGCAAATTTCACCAACGTAGATACAAGGATCAGAGCCATCGTCGGTCAACAGTTCGACCCATATGTCCTCGAGTCCATCGAGAAAATGAAAGTTGTCCTGCCTCCTGAGCCAACGATCGTCACTGAGGCAGACAGCTCCGTGTCCAAAATGGAGGAAATCAAGTACGGAAAGAAGTACGACAGGTGGCTCACCAGGACGGAGAAGGTAGAACGAGAGATGAAACAAGTTTACTCCATTTATTATGGGCAGTGCGACGAGGACATCAAGTTGTCTCTCACCGAGGATCCGTCATTCAAGACCACAAATGAGGAGAAGAACCTAATCAAGCTATATAAGATACTCCAAGGAGTGAACTAAAATTACAAGCTGAGCCAAGAACCCATACTCACCATGTGGAATGCCAAGAGAGACTTCATCAATCTCCGCCAGCAGAATCACCAAACAGTGCAGGAGTACTACAAGCGCTTCATGGCTCTTAAAGAAGTCAATGAGACCCTGAATACAAATGTTGACGATGACTTAGGGAAAATGGCATGGACCCTTCCTCTCTGACCGAAACACAAAAGGCCGACTACATGGAGCAGGGACGTGAGCATATGTTGGGGATCCACATGCTCATGGGGGCCGATCGTGAATGGTTCGGTAGTGCCATTGAGGACTACGAATGTGCATACCTGATGAACAGGAACAACAAGTACCCCAAGTCCCTACATGAGTGTTACACCCTGCTCAAGGGATGGAAGAAGGGGCAGAGCAGCAGGCACAACAACATGAAGCTGGGAGTGTCTTTTAACACACTCGGGGATGACTAGTCAGATGAGCACGGTACTGCTCTGGTCAACCAGGCAGGAAAATACAAAGGGCCAGTGTGCACCCGCTGCGGGCAAAGCAATCACCCCATGGACAAGTGCATTGCCAAGAAGCATGAGAACGGGACATTGCTTCACGTGGATGGAACAGGATACAGCCATGACAAGACCAAGGTTAGTGAACGTCATGTGTTTGGTAACATAGGTGATGAAGCTCACGAACTGATGTTTCTACACTCCAACCATGAGAGCAGCAGTCCAAGCCCAAAGTCTTCTTCTAACCGGGCCATATCTCCTTCATGGATCCTATTGGACAGTCAGTCCACGATTGATGTTTTTAGCAACGGGAAACTACTCAACAACATCCACTCCGTCAACACAACAATGCACATCAGATGCAATGCGGGAGTGAAATGCACAAAAATGGAGGGTCACCTGTCAGGATATGGCTGGGTATGGTTTTTCCCAGGGGGTATAGCAAACATCCTATCCCTTAGCCGTGTGAAGGAGAAGTTCAGGGTCACATTCGATAGTGCCTTGGACAACTGCTTCCATGTGCATAAGGAGGACAGAATACTAAAATTTCAGGAGGCCACACGGCGATTGAATTATTTTGATACCGCGGATAGACACAAAGAGTTGACAGTGTTCGTGACTACGGTAGATGATAATAAATCTAAGTTTTCGGCTTATGATTATTCTAAAGCCAAACTTGCCCGGTCCATACAACTCCGGATCGGGCATCCCAGCACACAAGACTTCCTTCGGTACATCGAGCGGAACCAGATTCCGAACTGCCCGGTCACTGCCCAAGACATCAGAAATGCTGAGTTCATCTGGGGGCCAGACATCGGTAGCCTCAAGGGTAAGACTGTGAGAAGTAGGCCACTGCCAGTGCGTGGGGACTCATACAACATTCCATTAGGCATAATGCAACAATATCAGCATGTGGCACTATCAATAGATGTTATGAAAGTGAACAACATTCCTTTTTTAATGACTATATCAAGACATATTAAATTTGGCTCAGCTGGGAAGCTGGATGCCCTCAACAACAAGACAATCATTAGTCACCTTCATGTTGTGTTAGGCGTATACGCCGTACGAGGGTTCCGCGTCACCATCATCCTTGCCGACAATCAATTCGAGTCCATGCAAGGAGACCTCGCCACACTTGGCGCAACCATCAATGTTGTGTCCCGCGATGAGCACGTCCCTGAGATAGAGCAATACAATAGAACCATAAAAGAGCAGGTCCGAGCTGCCTACAACGTTCTCCCATTCACATACATTCCACCCGTCTTCATTGTCGAGTTAGTCTATGTGCAGGTGTTCTGGCAAAACATGTTCCCCCTTCCCAACGGAATCTCCAATACTCAAAGCCCGTCAGAACTCATCCTAAATTGAAAACTTGACTTCAACGCACATTGCCGGGTGGAATTTGGATAATATGTTCAAACGCATGAGGAGCACAACAATAGTATGGCAACACGCACCGTAGGGGCCATTGCCACCCGGCCCACAGGAAATTCCCAAGGAGGCTACTACTTCATCCACCTCGACACCGGCCAATGTATCAATCGCCGAGACTGGACACGACTACCCATGCCTAGTGAGGCCATTGATCAGGTCCATTGACTCGCTAGACGGGCCAAAGCCCACAAGACCCTTGCCTTTACCAACCTGCAAAATGAAAACCTTGATGTCCTCTACGCTGGGTTAGCTGATGACAACAATATCATTGCCGCGGGGCCTGAAGAAGTGAATCACGATGGTGACGATGACAATGACTCCGACGACAGTACATACAACCCAGACAACAATGACGATAACGATCCCCACGACGATGACGACAGCAGTAACTCCAGCAAGTCCAGCCATGAATCCATCAACAGTGATACAGCAGGCAATGAGGACAACGAATAGCAAGACAGCGACGAAGGAGCCAACATTGAAGACAACAACACAGGGGATGACGGAGATGAATGCAAGCTGGACAACGCAGACATCACAGGAGAATATGAGCCGGACCGCACAGACTTCACAGATCAAGATGAAGGAGCATTGGAAACCGCAGGAGTGGATGATGAAGCAGACAAAATGGAAACCCCAGGAGTGGATGATGGGACACATCCCGTCAAAACTCCAATAGTGGACGACAACAGCTTACCCAACTTACATGACCGCAGCTATCAGGCACCCGGATTCCAAATGAGTCTCCGGAAACAGGCCAGGAAAGAATACAACGTCTTCAGCACCAACGGAATTGAAACACAGTGCCAAAACGAACAGGTCATGCTTCTTCAGTTCAGCCAGGATATGGAGATTGAGGAGAGATGCATAAACAAGGATGATGCCGAATGGATGTTCCTCAATGAAAACCTGCACTGGGAGGATGATTGCGATCAAACTGAAGCGGAATGGCTCTTCCTCACCAAGACACTCGGATGGAAGGAGGGGTTAGCCGAACAGACAAGTTGAGTGAGAACGGTATAAATAAAAAGAACACAAGCAGAACAGCACTGACCGTGCTCGCAGAGTACCTGTTTCTCACCGAGCAAACGGGATGGAAAAAGGGCCTAACGGTGTTTCAAGAATGAGGCAAACAAGCCATCCAAAAGGAACTGCAGCAAATTCACGATGTGCAGGGCTTCCGACCCAAGCACTGGCACGATCTTACCAAGGAGGAACGAGCTTCGGCACTAAAATACTTGATGTACCTGAAGGAGAAGAGAGACGGGGACGTGAAAGGCCAAGGGTGCGCCAACGGAAGGCCACAGAGAGTCTACACCCCAAAGACCAAAACATCATACCCAACGGCATCCCTGGCCGGGCTCATACTTACCTGCATCATAGATGCATACGAACGCCGAGAGGTCGCAACTCTGGTCATTCCTGGGGCATTCTTGCAGGCAAAGATGCCAAAGGATGACAAGGATGTACACGTTGTGCTTGACGGGCGAATGGCTGAGTTGCTCGCTAAGATCTCACCAGAAACTTACCAAAAATACGTGCACAAGAAGCGTGGACGTGCACTCATCTACTGCAAGCTGAACGTTGCCCTCTATGGCACATTGAAGGCAGCACTTTTGTTTTGGAAAAAGCTCACCGAAAGCTCGCAAATGTGGGGATTTACCATCAACCCGTATGACTGGTGCATAGCAAATAAAACCATCAACGGGAAGTAGTGTACCATTGTGTGGCACGTGGATGACCTGAAAGTATCACACGTAGAAGGAAAAGTTATAGATGAGATCATAGCGTCTTTGAAAAGGGAGTACAAGAAGGTCGGAAAGATGACGGTACAACACAGAAAAATACATGATTACCTGGGGATGACTCTCGACTTCAGTGAGCCAGGTAAATTCATCATATGCATGGAGAAATACATAAACGAGGTCATGAAAGACCTGCCAGACGACATGAGCAGAACTGCTCTATCCCCGGCTGCCGAACACCTCTTCAAAACACGGGAAAACGTACCTAAACTGGACCCTGAGTACAGCACCCTATTTCATCACGTAACGGCTCAACTGTTCTACGCATGCAAGAGAGGACGGCACGACATCCACACAGCCATTGCGTTTTTATGCACCAGAGTGCATGACCCAGACGAGGACGACTACAAGAAACTGTGCAGGGTAATAAAATACTTACGGCATACGAAGTTCATGAAGCTCACGATGGAGGCTGACCAACTGGATACAAACAAATGGTACATTGACGGAGCACTTGCCGTCCACGATGACATGCGGAGCCACTCTGGCTCATTCATGACGTTCGGGAAGGGGATGATGAACGGATCATCTAACAAACAGAAGATCAATACAACAAGTTCGACAGAGGCCAAGGTAGTTGCCGTGCATGACAACATGCCAGCCATCCTGTGGACCAGATACTTCCTTGAGGAGCAGGGGTATCCGCTGCAACCAAGCATCATTCACCGAGACAATCAAAGTGCCATGCTCCTGGAAACAAACAAACTAGGCTCAAGCACCAAACGCACTTGCCACATGAACGTACGATATTTCTTTGTAGCTGACTGCCAACAACGCAAGGAAGTTACTGTTCAATATTGGCCCACGGACAAGATGATCAGGGATTTCTTTATCAAACCCCTAGGGGGCGTAAAGTTCAGAAGGCTGTGTAATATAATTATGAACTGCAGCAGAGATGATTTCGGGGATGTTGACATGACTGCCCTGATGGCAGAACATCATGCGAGGATTCAACAAGCAAACACCAAAGGAAACGAGCCTGCATCATCTGAAGGGACAATGAGGTCAGGCTCACAGGAGTGTGTTGGGCCTACATCTGAAAACATGTGGGCAGTATCGGGAAATGACCATTCAGCCCCGAACAAGAAAGGGCAGATGGCAAACAAAATGACGAACGTGCCACGGAGTGGACACAAGACCTACAAAGAAATAATGGCTGCTGTAGCTGCCCTATGGTAGCTGAAGGAGTTGTGAGCCATCAAAATGGCTCACAATTTGTTAATTAGTAGTTATCCAATTACGTGAATTAACTGATCTCCTACCGCTGATTTGGCCTTAGGTTGGGGTTATCTCCGCCGTAGCTGCTCGACAAGGCGTTCGTTCAACAGTCATGGTGGTAGAGTGTGGACACAGTGATGTGATGTAACACAGAAAGTATCAGTAAAAAATGTCGTGCGGCAGGAGATAGTGGTAGTGGTAATATTTATTTATATTATGTGCGTCTATTATTGGACGTCAGTGTCATCACCAAGGTCATCAGGGTTGTCAAGAAGGGTCGTTAATATGTCGTCACATGTCGTCACTTGGTTCGTCACTTGGTCTTCACGTGTCGTCATATCGGTCATCACTTTGTCGTTAGGGTCATCAAAACGGTTGTTCTGAGGTCATCACAACGGTTGTAAAATGATCAAGAAAATGAAAAAGTCATCAGTTTTTGTCAGATGTCGTCAGTTGTCCTCTGTTTGTTTCGCCAAAATCCTCCATGTGGCAAAGTTGCATGTCTTGCAGGAACAAAACGACCGTTCGCAATAAAAATTAATAATCTCAGTCATTACAGGTTAGAATTCAATTTGAACCATGACATGTCAGATATCTTTGGCCACTGGTGTGACCTCAATATCGAACCCCTGAGACCCGGCCAAGATTGCACAACCCTTTGGGACTATCTCAAGGGCTTAAGTCCAGCTCTACAGGTCCTCGGCTTTGACGGAAGACTGCTGCAATTGCAATGCCATAACAAGCCAAAAATGATGAAATGGTTCGAAGTCCACCCCGTAGAAATTGATATGTTTTCTACGGAGTAACATATGTCAGATATCGGAAGCTCTAGAAGTGTCGACGCATAGAATCGTACATGGGAATAGTAAATCCCATCGTTTGTGGTTCAAAGTCCACCACGTAGTTCAAAGTCAATTCTAACCCGTACCATTCAAACCCACTCGAGAAATATTGCCGATCAGCAAACCATGTTCGATTCCATCTCAGGGCTCAAGGAATTGCTTCTATATAGAATATGTGGCAGCCTTCGCGATTTTGAAATAGTGAAGAAAACAACCAGTTATCACAGGGAAAAGAAACCATGCCAGTCTAGCCCGCTCAAAAAAATATTGCCCCAGCAGTGAACCATGGTCGATTCCATAAAAAGGGCATAGCATCAGGTAATATTGGAACTGGAACCAGTGCTAATATGGGGTGAGTGCCAATATGGGGTTTCAAGGCTCTTTCCCAGTTCCAGCACTGGAAGCCCAGTGCTGGAACTGGGTGAGACACCCTATTTTTGGTCCCAGTTCCAGCACGAGGCGCCCTGTATTGGCACAGTGCCAACATGGGGACGTCAGCGTCCCAGTTCCAGCACGGGGCGCAAAATCAGTCCCAGTTCCAGCACGGGGCCAGTGCCAATTTGGGGGCTCACATATACACAACAAATCGATTTCGTACAAACAGAGGAGCAGTTTGTTGTCATTCTATGCACGAGCATGTAAAAATACTTATAGTACCCCCTATGAGACACGCCAATAGAGCTAGTTGGCGCAATTCCTAAGTGAACACAAATTGAGATCCGTGTGTCGTAACATTTGCGTGAATGGTCGAGGCAAAAAACACACATATTTCTATGCAAGACAAGAGTTTGTGCCTGTGCTGACAAGTCCATCATAGTGATGAAGCAGGACGGGTCACGGGATGTGAGGCTCATGTCCTGTGACCATGGCCCAACAATAAACATGCAACAGCAACAAAAACTAGTCACGCCATACATAGTCACTTACTAAGCTTTCCAGCCCTCTAACCACAGCAGGCATTCCACCATCAGGTACAAATCCGTCACTTCAGCAAAGTTCATGTTGCTCATGGTCGGTCATTTTTATCCTGGTCAGCCAGATTTTGGCATGGTGGTCCAGAAGCACTGCTGCAGCAGCGGCAGCGTGCACACAAAAAATTAGCGACGTGGCACAAAATTTAAATGTGTGCAAGAAAAACGGTATTTTGTTACCTTCATTCTTATATATATGTGTAAGAAGATGTTTTTAATAACATACAGACATTAATAAAAATATATTAACAAATTCATTGAATTCGTTTAAAAATTTGTGCATTCTCATTTTTATTAGTTCTCATTTATAGTAAATACGCTTATATAACCCATTTCTATATATATTGACACTTATAAAAAATATGTAATTATATTTGTAAGATCAGTTTCAAAACAGTAGCTTTCTTATATTTGTTGCCACTAACTTCAATGAAAACTATTTACATAAGCCATTTGTCTCTGATCATTTTCAGGAAACTGACCATATTTGACCATAAATATAAAATACCACTGGTACTTCTGGCCCACATATGCCCCAATATCAGGACTTGAGCATAACCGCAAACAAATATTCGTATCACTGAAGGAAGAATACGACCAAACATTTGGTAAAACTCTTTGGCAAGACCAGAGAGTCCTGCAAGACCCATTGGCAAGACCAAGTAGTCTTGCCAGGATCCAATGTACAGCCTGATCAGGTCCGGATTGGAATGCAAGAATCCAACAGGGTACAAACAAACCAAATGTAATCGATTTGCAGGTAAAATTCGAGAGGACTAACATTGTGTAGTCCTCAGTTTTAATCATTGCAATAGCTCATAAAAATAATTTCCAATAAATGGAACTTCACGTTCCTATTTATTTCATAAGAATTTCATCCTATCAATCAACTTAGGTCACGAGTATCATTTCCAGGAAAAAAACAGGCAAACACAAACTATTCTTCACCAGCAAATGCATCCTCAAACGCTGCAGCAATTTCCTCTCCCACAGCCCACCATGCAACTGTCTTACACAGTCTCTCATTCACGCTAAACCTCCCATCAAACTGAGCATCCGCATGAATAACAAAGGTCCATGTAGTTTTATGTTCCTTGTTGCGTGCAGTTGGAGCTGAAAAAGATGCCTTCTCTGCATGAGTACTCCACTTCTCAATTGACCACCTCTAACTATACCGACTTCAAGTAATAATACTTTCATTGATCACAGCCCTCTAATCTTTAGCCCTTCACCAAATAGACTATACCCAAGTCTTTAGGTACTCCATTGCCAAATCAAATGAGGAACAAACAAGCTCATCGTCATCAACATCCAGCAGCAAAAATCCATCATTCTGCTCCATCAATTTGGCATCCACTTGCTCGCAAAATCAAACATCATGGCCCCGCTAGTACAGTCAACTCTCCAGAATGATTGACAAGGTTTAATGGGGCGAGTAGCATTATTTGAAACCATGGTCATACCTTTAAGCCACATGTGCCATCCACTCAAACTTTCAGCCTCCCATGGGTTACAGAACTACTCCAGCACACACCAATACAGGCCACAGAAACAAAATTGATTTCTTATCAAATGATGGGCTATCCAACATGTCAATAAGGTTACGATGGACCACACAGGTTGGTTCAGCCATTTCTGTACAGTTTCAAAACTATCCATCTTCTCTATAAGTCTTTTCTTCATGTTTCCCAGCCTTTGTCCAAGAGAGAAGCATGATGTCACCACTTGCCTCAACCATCTCATCAATCATCTTATGAACTAATATCTTCAAATCCTCTGAATGCCTCTCACTTCAGTCTTAATCACCTCACAAAGATCGTTTACATAATTGATCTGTTGCATGTGGGGATGGAATCACTGTCCCTCAGCACATGTACATCAAGTCCAAAGTGACATGATTTACCTCCAGTTCCTGCAACAAGGGAGAAGAGAGAATCAGCACATGGCTGAAGGGATGGCTAGGGTCCTTGTCTAGGAAACCAAGCATTTTGTCAGAATGATGAACGATTGAGGCAAGAAAACTATGATTATTTGACACCATGACAAAATATATACGCCTGTACAACCTAATTTCTGCAGAACTGATTTTTCGGGTAAACCTTTTT
The DNA here is from genome assembly GCA_013187285.1 of Cyclotella cryptica. Taxonomy (NCBI): domain Eukaryota; phylum Bacillariophyta; class Thalassiosirophyceae; order Thalassiosirales; family Thalassiosiraceae; genus Cyclotella; species Cyclotella cryptica. The sequence continues at coordinate 182,587 of JABMIG010000131.1, read as the reverse complement.
TCCTTCTGTATCTATGAAAATGATGATCATGAGCAGAACAGAAGTGATGTATCAGTCAAATGCCAAAAAGTTCAGTTCTTTGGCAATGTCAGTTGCTCCCATGAGATTGGATTGGCCAAAGAGATATTCCTATTCAAATAGGCCAGATAAATACTGTATCCAGTTTTCCTGCCTACCGTATATCTCGGTTTGTAAGAGCCGGAAAATGTCAAAAGATACATTTAAGTTTATCTTATAATCTGTGCGAAGTTAGAGATGCTAACACGTGAAAAAAATATAAGTATCCAGCCTATTTACCAAAGAATGTGTTGGTACTCTATGCTGCGCCAATTTCTTTTCTATTTTGTCTCGATGAACCTCCGATTCCCAATGCTTGTTGTGTGTGAAATGGGGCTGGTGAGTGATCCAACAAAATGAGAGAACTCGGCAACCAACCGGAGTTATAGGGACCAATGCATATTGGAATATTGCTGTTGAGTAGGAGAATCAATCACGAATGGTTTTAGAATGTCCTGAGTCAATTTAATCGGTTAAAAACACAAATATCATGAAAATCGGGGAAATGGATCTTATAATCCGTGGGCTCTTATGAACCGAGGTATACGGGAATTTGATACACACAAATTACTTTGTACGTTGTACGGGCTTTTCTGTAACAGCCAATGACACCACATTACCTCAGAAGGAAGAGTCTTGAAGAGTGGTGATAGAAATGACTAGAATGAAAGAATTCCATTGTCAGAATGAATTAAGGATTCTCAGAAAATGTGTGGTGTAGCAGAACAGCTGAATGACTGACAGTTGGCAGAAAATTTAATACAAAAGAAATAAGACTACAAGAAAGTGAAGAAATAAACCTGAAAGAACAAAAAGTTTAACTGGAATGATAGGTTCATGTTTGGCGGTACTACCCTTCAGACTGTCTCTTGTTGTTTATAGTGGTTTACCAACCCAACGGCATGGGTAAGATCTCTTTGGTGAGCAGGTCACCATTTTGGTTCTTGTTATGACTCGTGACCAGTATGACCAAATGAGGAGGCTTTGCCACATGTTCCCAAAACCAGGGTTTTGATAGCATAAGCACAGTGTTTGGAGCAAGGAGGCATACATTGAGCTTTCAGTCAACTGAGAGTTAAACCACCACCATTGTCCTCATGCACCTTGCAATGGATATAGAGGAGAAATGATTGAAATGCAAAGATTATGATTTTTATGAGAAATGACGTTTGATGCAGTTTCAAGATTTGCCGAAACTGCTCCTCTATTTTCATACCATACAACTGTTGTTCTTCCTACAATGCGACGATGCTGAAGATTGAGGATACAAAGGGTGAAGTCCAAATCCTGACCAATGGTGGGTGTTCAAAGTGTCAATATAATGAGCATTTGATTATGGAAGCTAATTTCTTCATACTTGACGTGGGGCACGTGAAAATTCTATTCATGAATGTTGAATGCATCATGCCATAATGTTTTTATTTGACTTAAAGAGTGTAGTTGATTAGAAACTAGATTAAGTCCTAGACTTCCAAGTGTAGCAGGTACACAGAGAAGGGAAGACTTTGATGCATACCTTTGTCTTGTTGATATATTTATGCATTGATGCTTTAATGTTAGCTTAAGGTTGAACACCTTTACCGTAGAGCATAGTTGCAGTAAATCAATTTGTTTAATTCAAACTTTTGGTGACAACATAAGCCAGGCAGTAGCATGCGTGTGTCACATTAACTTAGTCCTTCGGTTATTAATCCCGTGTTGCAAATCTGTGATTATATGGGTCTGTGTTCATCAAAATAGAGAATACAAATCATCAAGGCAGCTTTCAAGACAAAGTATATATAATTCGCCGGGACGATACCAAATAAAAAATATCTGAAAATAGGAACTAGGACAAAAATCACACCATCCTTCGTTTTGGGGGGCCCGTCTCATCAGAACTCTGAGAATTCACGACAACAGATTCGCTTACAATTCTAGACAAAAGGGCAGAGTTGTCATCCAAAACGTTACTGAACTTTTGGTTTATGGATGCAAACAATCGGCCTGCCTTCGAGAGAGCACCCCATTGGATATACTTCTCATGGGCAAGTCTGAAGTGTTCCAAGGAGGATACCAAACTGCTAGTGCCCCAGTAGAACTTGGCGGCAAGCTCGCAAGCCAATGCTTCATCATTAACGAACTTGTGTGACCTTGCAAATGTGATTGCATTCTTGTAAGATAATTGTGCATCCTCAAAGCGTCCAATGGAGTAGTGCTCTTCAGCCTCTAACAAAAGTTGTTTGTGTTGAAAGTTCCATATTGATCCCTGTGTTGCCCAGAGCTTCATGTCTGATGAATATTTTTTGCCTCTCTCCAACCAAAGAGAATCTTGCGTCGCTCTGTAAAGTTCAAATGATACAAGGCCAAGAATGAGAGCTTGTCCTGCTTCACCAAAGTGCAGAAACCATGAACTTTTGTTCAGCTTAAAGAATGTCTCCGCATACTCTTTTAGCATGCCATCGTTGTCTAACATGAAGGATATGTAAAGGTTATGGAAGGAGCTGTGGCATTTGGGGTGAGAAAAAGGGATACCCGCATATGTTTGTTCAACAGGGGTATAAAAGATACACGTACAGTATCATGAGATGACGGGGATTATTGCTCTCGTGGATGTTTCTTGAAAGTTCACTGGCTTCAGGTTCGCTTCCTTTCAACGTCAAGATTGTTTTCTGCCACATTAAAATGAAAAATAAAGTCGTTCTATGTTGGTTTTCTCTCATGAATCGGCAAGCTTCAGAGAATGTGTCGTCGACAACCGACAATTCGGAATAAGTCCAGAACATCATAGAACAATATTGTAGTCTATTCATACATGCCGAATGAATGTCACCTCCAGCCATTGCGGCAGATTCGCCTTGAATCAACAATAATTCACGTGATGATTGTACTGGCTCCACAAAGCAAAGCACTTCCGTCGCTACACAGATCACTTCCCCTGCAATTTCGCTAGCCTCCAACTTGTTAAGAAGGGCCTTTGCCAACAATGTGAATCGAAGACCTACTCTGATATTGCCGCGTTTGGCAAGAAGCGATCCGAAGTAAACAAACCCAATCGGAGATACTGGCGATAATCCTTTTGATGGGTGTCAAAAACAAACAGAAGTTGGTCAATTATTATGTCAGCAGCGGGGATTCATAGAGCAACACAAAATACCGAAAAACTTAGATGAGGCTAACACGCAGTAAGCATTTGTGACAATAAGTTCACTTGCCGTATAGTATCGTAAGCTGTACCATTTTCAGTGTCACGAAGGGATGTAGGGCAGGTTCGACCATAATCGTTACGCTCTCAAGTTGGGCAAGAAATTTCATTGCCGCTAGTTTGATGTTGTCAGTCATGAGCCTACAATTCAAAATGTCATTCTCTGATACGCCTCTAATCAGAGATTGAGTCTGCTCGATGTGTTGCTCTAGAGCTTCCTGTGTTGGGTTGCTCGGGATTGCTTCTCCAAGTCTTGATAAAATTTTATGGCCCTGCTCGAGTGCTTTTGAGTTCTTTGATGCATGGGCCAGTGATGATATGATAGTGAAATAGATATTGAGCTTGTCTCTGAAGCTCCGGGCGTGCCGTAACACTTCATCAGCGAGAACATGGAGGTTCTGAATGTTACCAGTGACAAGCGCAGTCTTCGATGATAACTCAAACAGTTCAAGGCTGAGCTCGTAGTGATCTACCCAATGTCCATGTGGAAGAAATCCAATCCCAGACGAAAAGAAGGAGTATGCTGACAAAAAATGAGACATCCCCATTGCGCTTTTCCCTGCTTTCAAGTTGTATTTTGCCATGCTGGCACATTCTTGTGCATCCAAAAATGGGGCAGGGCCACAAAAATTGATTTGGTTGACAGCCGTGAACATCACTTCGTTATCACCTGTGTCTAAGGCAAGTTTGACCAAGCAGAGCCCAAACATCAAATGATCACGACAACGATCTCTCTCTTCAATCATGATATAAGAAGCTTCCTGAATGCGATCATGGCAAAAGTGGAACGACCCTCTGAGACTACTCACTAGACCCTCCGTGATAGCGATTTTCAATGGTTCTATCAGCTTCACATTGAGGTGAGACTCGAGCGCTTCAAAATACTCGCATTTCACAGAAGCACCAAACATTGATAAGATTCGTAGTGCTGACTGCACTTCCAAGGGAAGCTTGCTGATTCCATTCGCGAAGCACAGAGCAACATCATCTGGTAGTTTTATTGACTGGATTTCTTCTTCGTCCCAAACCCATCGTTGGCGGCTGATGCTGAGACGCAATAATCCATCTCGATTCAATGAAATCATCAACTGCGAAAAGAATAAGGGGTTCCCCTTTGTTTTGGTGTAAATTATGTCGGACAGAGATCTAATTATCCGTGGGGGTAGGCAAAGCAAATTCGACATCATTTGACTCAGAGTATTTCTATCCATACAGTTCAACTTCACAATTGTGGTCTTGATACCTAATGCGCTAACCTTCTCAATCATGTCTGAAAAAGGAACATCATTTTCCATTGCATCCTTGCGACAACACCCCAGGAAGAAGAATCGCGTGTATCTTTTCAGCAAAAGCTGGTTCAGCACTGAAATCGAGGCGACATCTGCCCATTGTAAGTCGTCCAAAAAAAGTGTTACGGAAACAACAGAGAATGCCGATATAACATCAACGAATCGACACAGCAAGTAGTGCAGCCTTTGAACTGCATTCACACAGTTTTCACTACTCGAAGAGTCAACAAAACCCGCGGTGCGAGGTAAAATTAGATTCAACTTCGGAATCACTTTTATCAAATGATGGGAGTCTCGCCCCAGAGCAGCGTTTAATTTCTCGACAATCCCTTTCGCCCAGTAAGATTCCTTCTCCCTCATCAGTACATCACAGTATTGATCGAATGCTGAGGCCAAAGCGGAGAATGGCGCCACCTGCTTCATTTGATCGAATTTTCCAGTCAAGAACACCCCCCCGTGCGATAAAATGAATTGGCCAACACGATGAGCCAACCATGATTTACCAGTCCCTGATTCACCTGTAATGATAGCAAGCTCGCAAGATTCTGCAACCGAACGATGATAACACGATTTGATTGATGTAAATTCGTCCTCTCTCGAAAAGACAGTGTCGTTCAATTCCAATCCTGATAAGGACAATTTCTCCATGTCCAAGTCCCGGAGGAACTTGTCAGGTTTGTCTATCATCAATTGCAAATCTGAAGAGACATCTACCATTCTTGTGTAACAATCGTTTCCACTGAAGTCGCCATAGACGCAGTCCAGCATATTAAAGATCAAAGTGCACAGTGGCCCCGGAAGTCCGATCAGTTTGAGATACTCAAACGATAATTGGCATAATCCTACACCGTCGGTAGATCCATGTGGACCTTCTCGGCGTCGCTTGAAGTCACTTTTTGAAACCTCGCCATCATTGTCCCGCTCGGTGAGAGTTAACGTTGGTAGAGATACGAAAGCTCTTGCAGATGACGCAAGAGAAAACAGTCCACGAGGCGGCAACTCTCCCCCAGAGAACAATTCGTAAAATACGAGTCCTGCAGAGTAAATTCTATGCAATTTATCCTTGGATGTGTTGGCGACGCTGTTGAATATGTTGGTTCGATGACTTTCAGGGAATCGAATACATGCCGAATCAACATTTAGACAGGTGCCATTTTCGGCCTCAGACGAACTTGAAGTAAAACAGACTGTTTCTACGTGAGTTGCATACGTTAGCGGCGACGATGCGAATGCGTCATCATGGCGTTGTGAAGCTGCTTCTGCTTCATCGAATTCATCTGCATCAAGTGACTCTAGAAAATTTTTCAGGTGGTCATCGATAGTTTGTTTGTATTCGTTTTCGCGCCTTGCAGGCAGTGGTTGATAGTCTTCCCCGCCTATGTCTTGTGGGCATTTATCACGCTGCCATGGACTTATGTGCTCAGAATTATGAGTTTTGCTCGTGTTCAAACAAACCCAAACAAAATCTGCCCAATCATTGACAGATATGTTAGGTAGCATTTCAATCTCCGTGTTCACGCCAAGATCTGCTAATTTCTCTGCTCGGCTGATTTGCTCCGTGAGCGACATTGCTATTTTCAAGGAGGCCGACATGTAAACTGAAGATACCGCATCAGTTGTGTTGTCGCTCTTGCCAGTGGAGCCCGAGGCGTCCTTGATCCATTGCCTCAGCGAGATTGTCTCAGAATTAATTGTCCTCATTTGACTACAAAAAAAAAATAACACTGCAGTCGATCAACAGGTGAAAGTGAAAGTGAAAGAAGGTGGAACTGCAATAACCCCTGGAGATGATGAGACGTCGGTATTGTACCGTAATGTGCAATCCCAGACTCAGGAGATCGAAGCCGGAGAAGAGAGGTCAAAATGAAATAGAAACAGCCCGCTAATAAAAATAATGCTTTCCCTGCAGTCGCCTTATTGCCTCTTATTGCCTGGAGCCCTACGGATGATCATGGAACGAGAAGATGCCATATCTCAACTTCAGCAACACCACAATTTCATGTACGTATCTCTAGTATCTACTTGCACGGGGCATGTCATTCCGTCAGAAAGTACGTCTAAGACCCGTTCTGTCAATCCTATTTATAAATAGGTTACAGCCTATTTATTTTTGACTCGACTCCCGTAAATAGGCACGAAATCACGCCTATTGACAGACATTACATTTTGGCACTCTCGATCTTGATGTGACATTGAAACACGTGGCGGGGTGGATTCGCATTTTTTGTTATGTACGTGAATGAAGAAAATATCTAAAAATGTCATGTCACATCTAAATAGGCATTAAATAGGGATCAAAAACTCTCTACTCAGATCTATTGCCCCTCGAGGAGGTTTTTGCCTATTTAATGCCTATATTGCTTCGAGCCTATAAAACGCATCGCCAAAAATATATAGGCTCCGATATATAGGCAGTAAATAGGATTGACAGAACGAGCCTAAAACTCTGACACATCAATGCTAATAGACCCGTGTATGGAACTGAGGGAGGGCCAATAATTTTTCTGTCCTCCCTTCAGTTTTCAGAAAGAAACTGGATTTCGTTTAAATGGAAAGGTAGTATTATTATTCAACATGGATTGTACCTCTAGAGATAACACATTTTTATTTGTATCAAGATTTTTTCAAAATCTTAGTTGTGTTGGAAACTGAGCCGTTTTCTCCTTCTTCTTCTCCTTCTCCTCCTTCTTCTTCTTCTTCTTCTTCTTCAGTGAGACAGTTTTTTGCTTTTTGCCAAAACAGGTACTGACCATTAAGTTGATGTGAACTTACCTGTAAATAATTCAATTTTTGCTTGGACTTACATGGGTAGTCATAGTGTCTTAATATCTGCCTACCTTTAAAATTATATCTTTTTGTATAATGTATGACATTATTTTCAGGAATGTTTCTGTAAACTTGAAGGGAGCATTAGTCACAAATTATCATTTTAATCATACAACAATGGTTCTGTAAACTTGAAGGGAACGTTATCGTGTCACAAAAGAGTGTCTACGTAAGAATGATTTCGCAAACTAAAAATACATACTTTTAAAATGGGCGCTCGCGCCCATTTGCAACTACTATAGTACATATTAATTAAGCTTAGAAAAGTGGCATACTACTACAAGCACTTTATTTCAAAAGTACGTCTTCCTCTGTCTCTACAAATCGCATTCTGTTTTGCTAGCTACAAAAAATCTTGCACCGGCTGCTGGTAATATTTTATGTTATACAGTTTAAACAATGCTGTTCTGCCATTTTCCAAATTCTAAATTCTGCTGTTTTTATTTTCGGCGGCAAGCATTAATTTATATGGTTACTCCGAAAAATGGGTCACAAATTGATGTAGTTATGCCGTAAACAATATTTTGTGAGAAACAAGTTTTCGTCATTTTATTCTCGTCTCTCCCTCTACAAGATACTGGTTCCGTTTAAATTTAAAGGTAATATCATTCTTCAACATCGTGTGTACCTCTAGATAATTCATTTGAATATAAATATACTAGCGTGCTTCTAGTAGGTGAGTCACACGAAAAGATTACAAGTCAGAATTGGCATTGGCCCAGTATTTGTCAGATATCTTTGGGGGTGGCCTCCGTGTCCAACCCCTGAGACAAGTCCAAGAATGCAAAACCCTTTGAGACTATCTTGAGAGCTTAAGTCCGGCTCTACAAGTCCTCAGCTTGTCACGATCACCTCCTCAAATTAGCTCCAGTTAGGGGTCTTCATTGAGATGATGGTTCAAAGTCCAACACCTAGAAATTGGTATGTTTTCTATGCTGATGACCATGTCAGATAGCAAACATCGTGAAAATTGTGGGATCATGCTAGGATGATGGCACATCATGTGCATTCATGCGCGATGTGACTTAAAGTAAGCCACGGACAGCCTATCTGACACTTCACATCCAAGTAATTCTTGTTCAAAACAAGTTCAATTTTACATAAGAATAGTGTGTGGCTGCCTTAATGGTTCAAAGTCCATTCAATGGGCCAAAGTCAATTCTGACTTGTATGCAAACTCTTACAAAGGGGGCCAGGAATTAGGGCCTGATAAGTCCTATGTGTGGTCGCCCATCAATTATTGTACAACCTTTCAAATAGGCATAAATAAGGACATGAGTCAGCCGAGCACATTTGCAAAAGAATGGCAAATCTTCACATAGAAGTTTCACCATGGACACCTAATGGTATTCTGAAAAAACAGGTGGTCATTTCAATAAATTCACACATAGTCACCTTCTGCTGTCATTCATAAGAAAAATAAAGATGAATTGATATGGTATGGTGCAATGCCGATTCGAGCTATGCGGCAAAGGGGGTAACTACTCATGAGCGGAAGAGGAAGTGTGTCAAGATGGGTCTTGAACAGACACAATGAAATTTTGAGCCGCCCGTAAAAGATTTGGTGAGGCCTCCATACAAGAGCATACATAGGTGGCTCACGGTCTTGTGAGAAGCCTTTTGGTCCCTATCCCAAGAAAAAATTGAAGCAGTGCCTTGCAGCGACACGCCCAGGGCTAACTGGTGGGCTCACTTCGTTCGGACACGACCCATCCTACTTTTTGAACAAAACCGCCATGGAGCTTGAGCTTGGCTTTAGGGGACCGTATATCCTGTCGAGTTGGGCTTAAGCATGGCTGATTCTTTTGTTACCTTGCTCACTGCACTTGCTCCCATTATTTGCCACTGCCTCCTTCGCTGTCACTCATTGATTGTTGCATCCTCTTCCCATCATGTATACTCCTTGTCCACCATCTCCTGATGTCTCCACCCCAGGCCCATTGACCACAGCTTCTCTCAAAGCCCGCTTCACTGGCCTTCTCGGTGGTACCGATGTGATGCCTCCCTCAATGACGCCTCCTGCGGCCTCCTTTTCACGTGGTGATGGGCCGCTTGGCGGTGAGTATGTTGGATTGTTGGGGTCTGCTGTGTCTGATGGTTGGGTTGTTTCTCCCGGGGTGCTCCTCCTCTCTCCTGTCACAGGATACCGCCTCCGTTGATTTGATGGGTTCTGAGCTTGTCAAATTCAAGCCTCTGACATCTGCTGCACCTCATGCCACACCTCTATGCTCAAATCTAGGCGCAGGGATAGCTTAGGTGGTTATGGGGGCCACGGGGCCTTCTCCACATGATTTTTTGCTCCTCTCCGGGGACACCATTGTGTCTTTGGTTGCCACGGGGGCTTCAGATGGCATCCTCCACCGTGGGGCCAACAGCATAGGGGCACATCTTGTCAGGGCAGCAGCTCCTACACTCCAAAGCACACAGGCCGGCCATTACGCCTCTCTTGAATTCCCCATGAGAGGACTTGCCCCTGCAAAGGCGTACTCTGTGGGAGACGACGATGCATCACAGGTGATCTTTTTGGAGGGGGCAGGCCCCCCTACCAGGCTCGGTTTGGTACACTGAAGTCGGTTATCTGTTATCTTCAAAACTGAGGAGAACAAGATGGGAGCCGCCGGCTCCTTGGCTTCCCTGGCCTCTCCACTCCAACTGTGCTACTTATGGCTGGTGCCTTCCTCCGGTTTGCTGCTTAGGAGAATGACCCAAAAGTCTTCAGGGTCTTCCTCACGTCAGATGTGGAGGTTCCTTTTTGTGGTGGAGTTAGTGGACAGTCGGCAAAGATCTGTGTAAAACTCAGGGCTGAATGGTCCGCCACCAAGCACTCCCACCTCAAACAGGTCCTGAAGCCCAACACATGGTATGTGTCGGACTCTGCTGGGGCTGCTTTCCTTGATTCGTGGTTGCATGATGGCATTTCCTCCAAGAGCCGGTTCTGTAGGCTACTTATGTGCAAGGCTCCTATCTCCTGGGAGATTGGGAAAAATTATGACCTTTTGCCGAGCAAATGCCACAGCTACTGCCGAAGAAGATTTGGTGCATATCCTAAGTCCCTCCTAGAGGCTGTTCCAACAGCACCCATGCCTAAAACTCCTCCCTTCCTTGAGAGCACAGTGAATAAGCCTCCTCCTGGGGCTATCCAAGGTTTTGCTGCCATGATAGAGCAGGACTTTACCAAGACGGAAGGGGCCTTGGCTGAAATCTAAGCTAATGTCTCAACAATCTTGACTTGCCTTGGCACTCCAAGTACCGCAATGGTTCACCATGGTTTGCCATGCAATGACATTGCTGCTGTTCACTTGTTTGCTCAGGAATTGGAGGCCCAACTCACTATTGCTCAAGACACGCTCATGAAACACAGCAAGGTTTTTGGGCAGGATTCCTCCAAGTTCCGCACGAGGGAAACTGTCCTCCAAGCACTCATCAATACACATGCAGCCTATGACACTGCTCACAGCACTGCCTCGGCCGTTGCCTCCCTGCAGTCCATTGGTCTGGTCAGAGCATTCCAGGATCACAAGTTGGAAGTGGATGGTCAGGCCAAGATGATGTCGGGACTCTCTACGCAAGTGGATGATCCATACAGCATGATGTAGTTTGTTTTGGTGCACCAGAGCACCCATCACCGCTCACTGTCTGTGGTCCCCAGGAGTAGCAATGGTATGGAAGGCACTGTAGAGTCATTCTGCAAAGAACTGGCGGCTGTTAAGAGGGATGTCAGAGAACAGCTTTGGGTGATGCAGTCAGTGGTGGGTGGATACGGCAGGCCGGTCAAGCTAGGTAGCTTACATTTGATAGTATTATTGTACATGCTATTTACCTTCCTTTGGCATCACAGTAGATATAGTTGAATCACTTCAAGATCAATTCACGATGCTCAAAGCCGTTACCCATCACTCCCAGACCAGCAAGAAGTACAGACCCGAGTTATCCTCACCATGAAGATCCAGCAGCATCCAGGAAAGCTGTTTGCCCTTGGCTCTTTTGAACTTCTGGTGCCTACAGTCCTTGGAGGAACCAAGGAGTCTCATACTAATCTGATTAATACTTCAAGGTTTGGTGCGGTCAAAACTGCTGAGCTTTGGGATTGTGGGGACAGTGAGACAGGGGTTCGGAACTACATCGAGCAGGCACTTGCCGACTGGTTGCCTCAGCCAGCCACTCAGGCTGATACTCTGTTTGGTGCTGCATACCCTGAGTTTGCTTCTCCTTTATCCTTGCTGCACCACAATGCCTCCAATGCCATTGATGAGTTGAGCAAGGAAATAAACAAGCTCTACCGCAATATCCTGGCATGTGTGTTTGGTCGGATTGTGGAATACACCCCTGCCCAGAAGGCCGAGGCTTGGAGCCATGTACTGATTATGCTTCAAGTCTACTGCCACAAGCTTTCCAAGGTCCAAGCTATCACCCACAACTTGAACACTTATTCGGACCCCACAGTTGCTAATGCTTGTTGCCTTTGGGCCATGGTCAGTGCCCTTGGCATGCATGACACGTTCAAGCATCACTCTTTCCGTGACCATCCCAAGATTTTGTCCAAGCTTCAAAGTTACTTCCTCCAGAAGTGCCTCCGCAAGGCTGGTGTGGTTGTCATGGAGAAGGACTTGAGTGGGCTACTTCAGGCTACGAGGAGCTCAGCAGATAATCAACACCCACTACGACGAGTGTTTGATCAACATGTCACTGTCTACAACCAGTACAAGTGCGCCTGTCAGCAGCAGGGTGGTCAAGGAGGGGGTGGAAATCCAGATGGGAAGAAACCCAAGCAGCAGCGCTGCAAAGTAGCTTACAACTTTGCCAATGGTGGTGGGGGAGGGGCGAATGCCCAACATGAGGACTAGAGGTACGCCGAGGGTGGGGGGCTAGGTCCAATTGATTAAGTATTAGGAGCACGTCAATGCCTCAGTTTAAAGTCCCCTCCCCTCAGGGCCTCCTTGTCAGGCCTAGCGTCATATTGAGGACACGTCCATCCCTCAGGCAGCACGGAGGACTCTCCAATTCATTACTGGGCCCACAATTTTATCCACTCCTGGCCTTCCCCCCTACCATCTTCCTCAACATGCGTCTGGGGACAAAGCCCGTACCTTTGCCCTCTATTTGGTGTGGGGTAGCAGGCGTGGCACCCCAGGCTGGCTCCCTCAATGGAGTGCTGGAGGGCTACCTTCCTCTCCAAGGTCAATCACTAGGTCAGTGTTGTGTCCATGGGTTGACAGCATCCTTGTGGTTCCTTTTAGCAGAGATATTGGAGTTTGATATTCGGTGGGCGGTATTCCCAGCAGGCTTGTTCCGATGGGTCATGGAATACCTTTATCCTTCCACTTTGTTCAGCAATTGGCATCACATCAATGCAAAACCTTTGGCTGATTTCTCCGACGGGTGTAGCCTTCCTCCCCCAACCCACACATTGGGAAGGGGTTGAGACGGCCCACACATTTTCTACCATTTTTGTCCTCTGGAGGCTACGTGGCCACCCAATCCTCGCTGGCATCTGGTGTTGTGTTCCTTTACCCACAACCAATTGGGTGGGGCTACTGATTTGACTGTGTGGGTTTCTGTCCTTGTGCTTCTGGTGGACCGTAATCCTTTGGGTTTCCTCCCAGTTAGCATCCTGAAACCCTTGGTATCCATTGTCACATCGATTATATGCCGCGAGTGGGCCCCATCATTGATGCCTCCGGCGCATTCTACCTTTATGCCCCAACAATCCATTGCCCTCCTGTCCAATTTGTCAGTGGGTTCTTGGGGTTTGTTCCCCTCTCAGAGGCTGTAGGCCTGGGTAGTAATGACTGTGGACCAATCTGACACTGGAGGCATCTGTTCTCTCACCCCAGTGGAACTCGCAGACTTGTGGAACACACCCATCCTCGTGCAGGATGCCTTTAAGACTCTGGGTCTTGCATCTGAACTGAGAATGTTTGCCTCTTTGGCCCCTGCCAAGGTCTTATCCTATGCAGCCAATGTCTATTTTGGGTTTTTTTTCTCCAAGGGGTTTGACTTCTGGAATTCACCAGGGACAAGACCCTCTCTTCCCCCTCCACATGGTGTAGCTCTACTGTGCCTTGGCAAAGCGACACAAAACACATTGTGATAAGGCAAAGGACAGCGGGTTGCTCAACACATTCCACCATCTTGTGAGTTGGAGGAAGATGACGGCTGCTCTGCCTCAGACGGGGAGGATGATCCCTTCCCAACTACAGGGAGGAGCCACCACAAGGGGGCACCAACAAAGTACATCTCCAACAAGTAGCCTGCACTATTATTGAACACAATGGTCAGAAGGCTGACAATGCTGACATCCCTACTCACATATGGGAAAACCAGTTCCGTGACACCATACCTGTTGAGGTTAGAGATATTTTTGGTCAGTTTTGGTCAGTTTCCCCAAATGGTCAGTGAATTTACCATATTATAAGTTATAAATTGACTCCAAAGTACTATCCTTTTCAATAAAAACCATTTTTACTATAATTATTTCCCAATCGACATAAAACCTACATCTTGGGGGTCAAAAAAACCACTGCAGGGTTCATTCTGCATCATGGAAAAAACCTAGAAGACATCTGATCCGCGCGGTAATGTACATAACGATGTCACAAACATACCACGAAGTGCAGGATCAATGAAATACCAATGTTATATACATATCATTTCTGATGAAAAAACGAATTTTACATGTCTCTGAACAGTCTTACCTTAGGGGGGGTCATTCTGCCTGGCAGATTTAACTATGAAAAAGAGATCTGATGTCCGCCGTTATATACATAACGATGTCACAAATATACCATGTTGTGTGGGATCAAAAGTTTGGTGCAATCCAAAAATATCGACACCAATGCTGCATTTTCTCCAAAAACATCAAGAAATCAATCCTGGGGCATAAATCACTGCGCAAATACAAAAATATCGACACCATGATGCAGCGTTATCCTCAAAAATCGAGAGATCAATCATGGAGCGTAAGTTCCCGCGCAATCCCAAAATATCGACACCATGATTTCAGCGCTATCTTCAAAACATCGAGAGATCAATACAGGGGGCGTAAGTTCCTGCGCTTTCCAAAAATATCAACTCCATAATGCAACGTTATCTTCAAAAACATTGAGTAATTAATCCTGGGGCATATGAAAAGTCTGCCTTCCATGGTTCCACCTTTTAAGATGTGACTCACCTTGCTCTTGCTGAAACGATTCCAGTTAAATACATAACTTTGTTACAAACATACCATTCTCTGAGTTCCAATACCTCTGTCTTTGTAATGGCAATGTTGAATTTGTTATATACATAACGTTGTCGCGTGCTGAAGGGCATAAGTACCAAAATGGTTCTATTTTCAACAAAGCATACCTCCATCCGCAAAACAATGATCAGATCACTGTTAGGCGAAAAATCATCCATTGGATATTCACATGATGATATTTGACTACATACCTCTGTCATCAAACATCAATATATTCACTGGGAGGATACTGGGTTTTGTTATATACATAAAAATGTCATGGTATGAGCTCCCACTGATTTTTGTTATATGCATAACAATGTCATGAACTCCCATCTCTCAAAATATCAACCACATACCTGTCTTCAAAATCAATGACCAGGGCATGTGTTTGAGCCGTCTCCATGTGATGTGTCCATATCATCCATGAGTAGAAACACCCATGGTAAACATATCCCCTGTCATGTGGTCTACCGTACATTGTTATGTCTATGACACATGCCATCAAATATGAGGCACTAGTGTAGAAAAGTAAGGATTCTTCTGATTAGAAACCATTGGTAAACAAATAATAAATATAATGATAAAAATAGTGCAACTTACCTCTGTTTTTCTTACCTCTGTAGGTGGCACACGTCATGCTTGACACCCTTAATTATGTAGATAACATTTTATGTACATAACGAACAGGTGAGTAGGAGAAAAAGTCATATACATAACAAATCGATTTTGTGCAAACAGAGGATCAGTTAGTTGTCATTCTGTTTCATTCTATGTGAAAACGCACGACCACATAAAAATTCTTTCCATACCACATCATGCTTGACACCCTCTAAATTATGTAAATAACATGTTATGTACATAACAAACATGTGAGTACGAGAAAAGTTATATACATAACAAATCGATTTCGTGCTAACAGAGGGTCGGTTAGTTGTTGTCCAAAACGCACGATCACGTAAAAATTCTTACCATACCACCTATCAAACAGGTCAATGGTGAAGTTCGCGCGATTTGCGAAGTGAACGTGAAAGTATGGTTGGCAGAGGCAAGACAAACATATTATTCGTTCTTCGCAACACAAGAGTTCGTGAAGTTGGTCATAGTGATGAAGCAGGATGGGTCACAGGACGTGAGGCTCATGTCCTGTGACGACAGCGGAACAAAATCATGCAAACAACAACCAAACAAAAACAAGTCCACCGGACAAGTCACTCACTAAGCCGCCCAGCCCTCTAACCCCAGCATGCATTCCACCATAAATTTGTCCCTTGTAGTCCTTGTGATGGTGGTACAAATCCATCACCTAAGCAAAACAAGCAAAACAGTTCATGTTGGTCATGGTCGGTCACTTTTATCCTGGTAGTTTGGCTTGGTGGTCCAGAAGCATTGATGCAGCAGCCTTCACCACAGCATGACACAAAAATTAGCGACGTGGCATGAAATTAAAAAGTGTGCCAAAAAAACGGCATTTTTGTTATCAAAAACCTACATTGCTGAATATGATTGAGAAGATGTTTTTAAATGACATACAGACATTAATACAAATATATGTACAAATTCATTGAATTCGTTTAAATATTTTTGTGCCTTGTTTTTATTTTTATTAGTTCTCATACATAGTTAATACAATTATATAACCCATTTATATAAATACAGACATTAATAAAAAATATCAATATGTACTTTTAATAACAGATGCTTTCTTATATTTTGTGGCCACTAACTTCGATTTAATATATTATATAAGCCATTTGTTTTGTGACCATTTGGGGAAACTGACCAAAACTGGCCATAAATATAAAATACCCCTGTTGGTTTCCCTCCTCTGCACTTGCACTGGAGAGAACGGTTAAATGTGTACTGGGACGTTGGCATTTGCTATTGGAGGAGACAGATATGCCACTCCTTCTGGAGGTATGTGGGGGGATGCCTTGGTCCTAAGTGGTCCTTTGAGTTTTGGGAAGCTCCTTCCGTGGTGAAGTGGGAGAAGGGACGCTATGTCTGGAACAAGAGGGGGCATGGATGGTACAAGTTTGCTTGGAAAACATCGTGGCAGCACCCAGTGTTGCTGAAGGACTGGGAGCCAACAATCAAGTGCATTTACAAGGCCACCTGTTGCAATTAGTGGGACTGGCATAAGGGCTCATGACTGTTCTTCTGGAGGTGGCCCCTCCGCTACAGGTCATGGGCAGGGGAAGGTCAAACGCATTACCAGAGAAGAACTTTCCCAACATGCCCTACCAGCACGTCAAGCTCCCATGACCCTGCAAGATTGGATCCTGTGTTGGCTAAAGTTGTCCAAGCAACAAGAGAGGCTGTACATTGATGTGGGTGTGGTACCGAGTTTGATGCACATGTTCTACGTTCCCAAGGGAGACTCTGATATGAGGATGATGTACAACGGGTCGGCATTGGAGATGAACGATTTTCTGTTTGATCCCCATTTTGGCCTTCCCACAGTTCAATACCTGTCAGATATGGACGCGGGTGAAATGTTTCCAAACTTCATCCTCAGGGAACACCTTAGGCCCCACTCCAGGGTGGACATGACCCATGTGAAGACCCAAGCAGCGGACTTTCCACACCATCACCCCCTCCCCTTGAGTACCATGTTTGACTGGGAGAAGGAATGCACTCAAAAATGGGAATGATGGACAAGAAATTAGATGGGTTTGAGGGACTCATCCTACCACAGCATTCAGATGATGTTTGTAGTCCGGGAGGTAGCGTATGATGACTGTCTAGACCCTACCAACCCTTTCAAGTGGGATTGGCTGGTGTTGAACCTACCAGGCTCTGCAAATTACACCCCTGCGGATCCTTGGGTGCATGACAAGAGGGGGGGTGGTCACCTGGCCAGTGAAGTGTTCAAGATGTGGATGATGACTGCCCCACTTGTTTTGATAAAGAACAGTGCTGGCGAGCCTCAAGGCAATATTGCTCAACATGCTCATTCCATTGAGTGTAAGACGCTTCCAGAAAGTTGACTATACCCTCACAAACCCCAGGACCATGGGCAAGATCTGTGGTACACACAGAGGGGTTGCGGAAAAAATGGGACAAGACTCAAGAGCTCATTGGGGAACTCCAGTCACTGATGGAGAAGCGCCCGGCTAAGAAAGTGCAGTAGAAAAGGTTGGAGAATATTTGTGGTTTCCTCATCTATCATCTGTCAAGGACGTACTCCTGGATGCCCCCGCACTTGAATGGTCTGCACCTGACCATCGACAGCTGGAGGAAGGTTGAGACTCCCGCGGGTGGAAGTGAAACGGCCGGCTGTTACCCATGCTGTGGATAGAGGCTACACCCAACCAATATGATGAAGCCACCCTGAGCAAGATTAAAGTACTGGAGTGGGTCATCCCGGTGGGTCAGCTGGTGTTGGATGTGACAGCCCTCCTCATTTTCTTCAGTACATGCTCTCCCACGTTGATGTGCCTCTGGGTATATGGCTCGGTATCAGCCTGCTACCTGATGGAAAATGCAAGCAGAAGGGGCTTTGGCTCCGCTTTTTGGGATGACTCTGGAGTACTATGGGAGTCGAGACTCTACGGCTTGGAAAAGCAGAAGGAGAGTTCAAATATCAGAGAGGCAGACAATTTGGTGTCTCAGATGGAGCTTCTTGAAAGCCAAGAGTGCCTCATGGATTGCGAGGTGTTCATCTTTTTGGATAGCATGCTTTTTGAAGAAACTTTTACAATGGCCACTTGAAGTCGGAAAAACTCACAAATGTCATCCTCTGGCTTAGATGGGTACAGCAAAGAACTGGGGCCATTGTGCACGTTATACACGTGTCGGGGATAAGCATGAAGTTCTTGGGAATTGATGGATTGTCCAGGGTGGACATGCTAGAAGGCATTATGAAGTTGCCGTTGGGAAGCTCCGCTGAGGACCGATTGGGTGGGTTGGTAAGCCAATGGGTGCAGTCCTGGTGGGTGGACTTGGTTGGTATTTCTTGGTGTGGAGCCCCCTGTAATTACTGACCCTGAACGATTGGTTTGAGCTGCGTAAGGTGGATGCCCCTTGCCTGTGGGTTCCTGCTCCAGCAGTGATGGACGCAGTACTTGAAGTGTTTAATGAGGATCGCATGCTCCGCCTTCACCTACCTCATGTCTTTATCATTCCTTGCCTTATGACCCACCTCTGGAGAAAAAAAACCTTCCAAAGATGTTGATCTTGTGTTTGAGGGCCCCATTGAGATGATTTTTTGGCCCGACGCTATGCATGAATCCTTTCTTGCATGAATGGTCTTTCCCCTTACAGGTGTCAACAGATATCAGGGACCATGGCTGGTTAAATGAACTGATTCGGCCTCTGAAACAAAAGACTTCTTACCTCCACCTTCTCCACTTGGAAGGAAGCAAGACATGACCCAGCAAAACTTCACGACGTGGCAAGGGTTGTGCCGGGGATGCTGGTAGGTCTGGAGGCATGGAGTTAGACTGATCTGTTCAAATTTCTTGCTGAACAGAGGGACTTTCCCCCGTGCACACCCACCTACCTAACTCGAAGTGGATACGCCGAGTTATTAGGCAAGCAGTAAGTGAGGAAAACAGGACCACTGAGTGACTATTTGTGGACCCTGAGCAAAAACAAGGGAAAATGGGGACAAGCCTCTGTTACTGGAGATGCCAACAGAACTGCAGACCCACTTTCCTGATGTCATTTCAGCAGCCACCCTGGTGGAGGACTTCAATCTTTGGAGATCGGAGAGATGCGGAGCCACCACCAAGTGCATAATCAGGGAGTATCACAGGGGATAATTGACTAAATGGGGCAATGGCGCACGAAGGAAGTGGCAAGGAGAATGGAGTCGGGCCTACCCATGAGGCAGGTCTACACCAAAGTAAAGAATGCAGTTGAAGTGCTTCTTTCCTTTGCTAGTTTCTTTTAGAGGAATTGGCTTCCCCTGGCTACAAATTTTATGGAGGGGTTTTTATTGCACCTTAATCTTTCTTGGACCTCAGACTGAACACCCCTACAATCACTCGTGTCTGACACAAGACCCTGACAGGAGTTGAGATAAATATCCTTCCTGTTGCAGAACCAACTTGAACTAGCATGAGTGAGGATGTGTTGGTCTCTCCTTCAGGCAGGTTGAGCTGTAGTGGTTACTTGCTTCAAAAGATGTGAGTAGCAAGGGTAGAGTTAGGATTTGGTGACATGGTCACCTTTCTCCTGTTGTATGATCTATGTAAGATAGTCAACTATAATTGAGTCAGTGAGGATGATGTCAGTTAATTGCCCGTTTGTGACTACGCTACCGTGCACATTTTAGGAATGAGCAGAAGAGATCTTATACAACTATATACTCACCACTGTGTGACCAAGTAATGCTTTCTTCACTGGCTTCAATGGCATTATGCCACTTCAATTTTATGGCAGTGGTTGATGAGAAAATTGAATGAATAAACAAGGGGCTTGTTCATTGTGCAGTCTTGCTTTAGGTTTTAAATCGGTCAGAATTCTGCTCAGTCTTGTAGATTTCAATCTACTGGTAGAATGGACATAGATTCATTACGGCCCATGCATACTAATTCCCAGTGGAATTAGTTTTTATCTGGACCAATTGTGTCCGGTTGTGTTTGGTTTTGAGTCCTGTTCACCCTTGTGGAAAAGGTCTGAAGACATTCTCCTACACACAAACCTCTCAAATTACCCTACCCTGTTTTCTTGTTTTTTTTGCTAATTTTCACGGGTTTCCATTTTGATTGTATAACTGGCATTGCAAGGACAATATTTTAGGTTATAGTTTTTCTGATGTTTTTGCAGGCTTTGAACCGCTTAGCCTCTTGCCGTGCCGATCCTTAATGCTATAATAAGATAGGTTTTTCAAGAAAAAAACAGGACAAGTTCTCTCTAGGAGATAGAGTAATCGGACTTAATTTGGCAATTCGAAATTTTTGATGTAGTTCTAGCTTCCAGGTTGAACATGCTAAAAATCTACCGTATGTCTTGGTTTGTAAGAGCTGTAAAACGTCAAAAGATATATTTGAAATTATCTCATAATCCATGCAAAGTTAGAGATGCTAATACAGGAAAAATTATAAGTATCCAGTACATGTTGGTACTGTATGTCGCGCCAATTTCTTTCCGATTTTGTCATGATGCACCTCTGATTCCCATGTGTTGTGTGTGAAATAATGGGTGGTGAGTTTTCCAGCGACTTGACATAACTCAGCAACCAACTGGAGTTATAATGACCAATGCATATTGGTGTGTTGCTGTTTAGAAAGAGAATCAATCTATGATGGCTTTCGAATTTCCAGGGTCAATTTAATGGGTGAAAAACACGATGTCATGAAAATTGGAGAAATATATCTTATAATCTGTGGGCTCGTATGAACAAGATATACCATAGTGCCACTAGTGTCAATGAGTGCCACATAAGGCTGGAACTAGTTCCATCTTTTTTGTAACTAGTGCCATCTCTAGATACATCTAGTGCCATCTTGTGTGAACTCTAGTGCCATCTAGTTCCAACTATAGTGCCATCTAGTTCTAGTTTCATGTCTACACAACTGTACCAGTTCCATCATAGCCAAGTAGTTCCAACTAGTGCCATCTAGTGCCAAGATCAGCGGACTCTATTGGCACTAGTTGGAAGTACTTGGCACTACTTTGAGCTAGATGGAAATATTGGAACTACATCGAACTACTCTTTGCACTAGTTGTCTGACAGGGGTATTCACTGGTTGAATATTATGTTGGCATCAAGTAATGTACGTCATCACCAAAAAATTGACTTGTGTACTCGAGATGGAGTACGAATTATTTTGTTAGGCCCCAAAAAGGATATGAAGACAAAGGTATTATAATGACAAAATCAAGAATTACCTATACAGAATGGCAAAACCCTGTATCTTGCTGAGCGTGTTCACACATCAGTCTTAGGCTGATACTTATCTTGCAACGCAACGCAGAACGCAGGGCACATTTTTGTACTCTATGTAGGATTTATGGACCTCATTGTGATGCAGGTAAAGACACAAAGGGCATTGTTCTTCGTTGAATGGGTTATCAGTCAGCAATTTTGATGTAGAAATGCAGAGCAACTTTTTGAGAAGAGCCTCACATCCTGTTCACATCTATTGAAATGATTATCCCCACAACAGATTACAAATCACGCTTCCTTATCCACCAATACTGACGTATCAACTATACTTGAAAACCCATTTATGACACTGTTCACTACGCCACCCACCGTCTTTCACAACAAGAGGCAACATTCTGTATTGCTATGCCTAGAATTGAACACTCGAATTGACATCAACAAGTTTATGTTCTACAGTAAATTCCTTTCTGATGAGGTGCAAGACTGGTGCAAGAACAAACCAACACTCATCGCCCAGTGTGATTACTCAACTGACTTCCAATCTATGGATTCCTACAACAACATCGCAGACCAAGAGACAGCACAACCACCACAAAAGAAGAAGAAGCAGCACAAGTATGTCATGGCTCGGCAAAATGATGATGGTGAACTTGAACACATCCCACCAATGCAATCATTTTGGTATGTATATTATGTGCAAAATTCCTCTTCTAGAGTACAAAAGTTTTGTTAGGAAGTTCCACGATTGGTTCTGATTGACATGTGATAAATAAAAGGAGTCATCAGAGGAGTGCAAAGCATCAAACTTGTTCAATAGGTGGATGTCGTGTGATGCACTTGGTCAACAACCCACTCCATTAGAGTTGTGAGTCCTTGGTTCACTGAGGTATTTGGGGTGTGGCAGGACTTTTGATGATGTTGAGGAGTGTACTGTTACTTGGAAGTACATAGAGTTTTCTTTGGTCAATTCATTGAATTTGGCAGTATTCAGTTGTACAACAAATATATAGCCTTTCCAACAAACTTTGAGGAGGCAAAGGAACATATGAAAGAGTTCACTGTTGCAAGCTTGCCAGGTTCTTTGGGATCAATGGATGCATATTTTGTGTAACAATCACCTTGGCAAGAAATCTTCATCCACAACTCGTGCATACAATATCAACGTGAATCATAGGATGAGGCTTTTTCATTCCACAAGAGGTGCCACGAAGATTTAATGACAAGACTATGGTCCTTTTTGATAGATTTGTCAAGGGCACACATGACAGCAATCATTTGGATGATGTAGAGTTTGAGCTGTTTGAGTTAAGGAATGGAGACATTGGAACAATAAATTGTAGATGGGGATGTGTCATTGTTGATAGTGGATACTTGTGCTGGTCTTCCACTTTTCCTCCGTACTCATATCTGACTTATTCTTCTTTGACTATTCCTCTCATTGTGCAACATGGCAAGTTTTCTTTCCCTCCTTCCATTGTTCTTCTGTGTTGCCTTTTGGATTAAGCAAATCACTGAAGTAGATTCCTCTCAAAGGTCCAAAGCAAGCAGATTCAAATAACCAGCAAAACTATAGTCCAATTGGGCAACTTGCTTCCACTTCTTGTCCATACTCAATTCCTTGCCACCATCTACAGTTTTGTTTGCTGCTTCCCCATCAGGATAGTCCCGTTACATGGCTTCACCAAACTCTGACATTTTAAGATTGTCCAAATGATTCACAGAGGCATCATTACCCTCCAGATTTTCCACTTCCAACAGATTATCCATATCAGGAGGTGACTTCTTCAACATCATGTACATACCATCATTGATGTGCCTCACAATGTCCCCTTCTCCCTCCCCAGTACCGTACGTACCCAACAGTAGATCTGTCATCACCTAATATGATAATTTTGGGAACTAGTTTTGGGATAAGAGACATTGCTTTCTTGCAATTGCAGAATGACATGTCTAAAAGTGTTCTGCCTGTCATGCAATCTGAGTCTGCTTTTTTATGCACTTCAACTAAGAAGGTCTTCATCAAAATGTTTACCAACATCTCAATGCCCATGCTCTCCAGTAAAATGGTCCCTAAGATAGATATCATGACCTTCCGGCATTGGAACCTGGTCGAACAACATTGCAAACACTTCTCTCCCATCTAGCAGCTTTTTAACAGAGCGAATTACTCTCCTCATCTCCTCAGAAGTGCTTTGCCATTTCAATATATTTCCCCTCATTGTTTGTTACTTTAGTAGGGAACACTCCATTCAAATCGGCAAATGCCACTGGGCCGTGAATATTCCTCAGAATAAGGTCAGGCTTTTTGCATCAGCCCCTTCTGTTGGGATTGCGGGAGTGGCAGGTTGAGAGGGTGTGGTGCTGTGACAGGTAGTGGCTGGCAATTCTGACCTTGGTAGATGGCTTGTTTGCTTGACATTTGGATGCAGTGCAGCTTGCCAAGATGATGGGGAAAGTGTGGTGGAAACTTTGCTGTGTGCTGTGTGCTGTGTGCTTTGTGCTGTGTGCTGTGTGCTCTGACTGCGTACTAAAACTAGAAGGGTCTATAATGTGCCAACCATGTGGTTCAATTTTTCGTGACTCATCTTAAAACCCAAAAAGACTGTTCTGCATGCTACATTATGTCATTTGATAAGCATTGGCCTTACACACATTAGCCTAGTGTTGCGCCATATCTTCAGCAATCATTCTGAAATCTGTACATTACCTATTGTATGTGATGTAATTGAGTTTGCTTGAGTTATGTTAAGAGGACATGAACAGAATTGTACATTTAGATACCCTATATCTTGGTGTATAAGATTCAACAAATGTCAAAAGCTGCATTAAAACATATCGTATAATCCAAGCAAAGCTAGTGGTGCCAGCACAAGAAAAAATAATGGTATCTTTCTCATTTACTTTGAGGTAGCGATATTGTACCAAATTTTTCCTCCCTCCATTTCACTCCTCTTGCTTTGCCATGCTCTCCACCCCTCCACCAAGTGCTCAAGATGTGTGGTGACTTTCGCTGACATCAGAGGTTTTTCGACAACCATGTGGAGTCACAGGGAGCAAACCAAATGGGCTTGTTGCTGTGAGAAAGGTGAGTCTAGTGATGAGGGGTATAGAATGTCTGGGGCCATTTTATTAGGTGAAAAATACAAATGTCAATGAAATCAGAAAATACAAATGTCAATGAAATCAGAAAAACATAGCTTATAATCCATGGGATCTTATACACTGAGATATACGGTAGACCCCTATAACATGAAAACTGTATATCTGGGAAGAACAGGCGAAATTTGTTTTGTAAAACAGAGGAGATACTTCTTTTTTGGGCTCGTTGTGGAATCCAAGACTACGTCACTTTAAAGAAACAACAGGACCCATTCTGAGACAGAACCTCTCTCCCTTATAAGCCAGATGACAGGAAGCACTGGTGTATAAGTAACACTGGGCCAGTCTCACTGACATTTGTGCTTTTTAGCTTTTTAATCCATTCAAGTGGAACTAAACCCTCAAGAATAGTTTCCCCTTCACACCGGCAATACACCATATGTATTGCCCCCCGTGGCTAAGGATTGTTGCCAAGAAACTCCAATGCTGTCAGAAGTCACCACATAACTCATGCACATGATGGGTTGGACAGCATGGATGAGAAAGGCAGACAAAAAGGTGCAAGGGGTACAATATTGCTTCCTCAATGAAATAGTGAACTTGTTCAGATACTAATAATTTTTTGCCTTGTTAAAATCACTGCCTTTGGATTGATTATAAGTTACACTCAAATATATCTTTTAACAGTAGTGTATCTTATAATTCGGCTTTTATGGTATAGAGCAATGGGATCAAAATCTAGCTCCCAGATCAAGCCCACAAAAAACTACTGTAAAACCAAGGGTATAAGTTACACAAATGTCAAGAGATACATTTATATGTAACCTATACCCCATCCAAAGCTAGTAAAAGTAGCACAGAAACTAAATGTTGGTATTTTGAACATTTACCCTATCAACTTTTTTAGGATATGTTACCTTGTTCCTGCCAGTTTTCTAACCTACTGGAGGGCACCAACACAAACAATGTGCTTTATAATTATTCCAATCTTTTGTGGATGTTGTGTGTTTGGTGTGAAGTGAGTTGTGCAGCAAATATGAATATCTCAACAGCCAGCCGGAGTTATGTGGGCCTGTAAATACAAGTGTGTTGCTGCTCACACAGAGAAACCATCCATGAGCGGTCTGGTGTGTTTAGCATGTTGTAAACACCAGAGAAGCAAAATGTCAATGAAACTAGCCCAATGTAACCCATACCCTGATCCCTGGTGTAATCTGTGCCCTTGGTTTTACGTTAGTGCCACTAGTGCCCATTAGTTCTGCTTAAGACTGGACCTAGTGCCATCTCTAGATGGAACTAGTGTCATCTAGTGCAAATGCTAGTGCTATCTAGTTCCAACTAGTACCATCTAGTTCCATGTCTACACAATCGTACTGGGCCCATTGTAGCCAACTAGTGCTATCTTGTGCCAACAACCATGGAACTATTGGCACTAGTTGGAACTACTTGGAAATAGATCAAACTATTAGGAACTACGTGGAACTACTCTTGGTACATCCTGGATTCTAGTTCTTGCCAAAAAATTGACTTGCCTACCTGAGACTGAGTATGAATTATTTTGTTAGGCCCCAAAAAAATTATGAAAACAATGGTGTCCTGGTAGGAAAAAGTGAATTACCTAAAAGGAATGGCAAAATCCTGCATCTGGCAGGTGGATAATCACCTCTGTTTCTGATGGAGGATAGGAGAAACACCCAAAAGGCCGGGAACAGTGTTCTGGGGAGACCCATCAACTGTCCATAAGTATGCCCATCAGATACACAGACATGAATGTAATTATATTGACAGTAGCTGCTGCAGGGTTTTGGCAGGTTTGTGAATTTGGAATCTGCTGCTAGAAGTTTTGTTTTGTACATCAAAATGCAATACTGTTGAAAACAAGGACATGTTATCTGCATCTTTGGATATTATACCCATGAACCATAAACAGTAAAGTACATGGTCACCTTGTAGTCATATCATTATGCAATGAGGTGATGAAGAGAGATCTACATAGTTACTTTGTGGTATGTATTGTAATGTAATAGGATTGCATATCATATCATGCCATGAATAATATTTGTAATAGTATTTTTGCATACTGGCAAGACAATGTCCTTGAATTTGTTACATACAAGGACATACATGAGTTATTTTATGATTGAGGTTGAGGGAAACTATAATATAATCAAGCATAAGCACAAATAAAGAAATGATGCTGCTTGATTAAAATGTTTAGGAAACTTCTGTCAACAAAATGAGCCCCATTATTACCAGATCTCACTGGACTTTGAGAAACAGTCAATGAGGAGCAGAAAGTTCTTTCAAGTTAAATAGTGCATTCTCATTCATGTAGATTTGTCAACAAAACCAAGACTTAATGTACAAGATGTCAACATTAGTAATGGGTAAGACGGACTGAAATCAAGCAGCTCTGAAAAGAAATTTGAAATTTGTAACACATTTTAAACAACAGCAACATTTAATAAAAATTGAGGCTATTTTTCACATCATCTCTTGAAAATCATATGACTGTTGAAAATGGCATCAAGTCAGATCAGGTCACCAGTAGGAATGGTATCTTTTCTATATATAGTTTAAAATACTGTTTTGTCTTGAATACATACATACAGTTACGTTATTTCTTATGAATAAGTTTGAAATAGTTTTTCTGAATAATTACTTTTATAAGGGTTGCTGCTATTTTCATGAAGTGAAATAGTCCTTAGAGGTACGTGATGACCACTGTGAGAAAGATTGTTCAACCAAAACCAACTGTCACTACTCAACCAAACCATGATGCGTATTTAGAGTGTTATCCCAGAAATAGACTTCTCTAGCAAAAATGATAATTGTGTGGGAATGATGCACATCCCAGATCATTCCCTCTGCACACCAATTTATATTATGTTCTCTTTCCCTGTCATGAAGTAATTGATATGACAACTTTCGTTGCCTCCTGGTTTTATTTTCTATTTCCTTTTGGCAACTTCATTGTCTTGAACATACACAATATTATGATTATGTATATGGTGTCTTATAATATTATTATTATGGTGTCTTCTAATATTATTATTTATGGATATGGTACCATAGAGTAGACCTCTAAAAAGCCAAAGCACACACAAGTACCTCGTACAGCTCATATAGGGCATATCTCTACATAGCTATTACGATCAAACCTATGTAGCCGCACGATTGATCGAGGTACAATACAATCGTAGCACGCGCAGTTTCGCGAGCGCTCAGACTTTTCTTTCACGACTCGCTACACGATTAATTGGCGACGATTGGCTTAGAAAGAGATAGCCTATATCCTTTGAATGCGCTATATTTGAGAAGTTTATTGGCAATATTCGAGAAATAGGCTATATTCGAGAAATAGCCCATATTCGAAAAATAGCCTATATACGAAACTCGAAAATAGCTTATTTCTCGAAAAAGGCCTATTTCTCAAAAATAGCAATCTCATTTACGTAGGAACAGTAATCTGACACGTGGATCTCGAAAATAGCTTATTCTTCGATTATAGGCTATATCTCGAAAAAAGCCTATATTAAGCTATTTTCGAGAAATAGCTTATAATCAAGAAATAGCCTATTAACGAAAAATAGGCAATTTTAGAAATAATAGGCTATTTTATGGACCTTGGAAGTTAAGCTGTTACTTCATTAAATAATATGAGTTTTTTAAGCAGGGGTAGTCAAGATTTTTTTTAAAATCTTAGTTTATCATTGAGCAGGTTTCGTCTTCTTCTCCTTCTTCAGAAGACCTTTTTTTCACTATTGGATTTTATAGGTGAATGCATATATACCTTGCGAACAATACCTGTAAAAACCTAATTTTTATGTTTGATATGCATCGGTATTCAATCACTGTTGCTTTGTGATTACCTTTAAAAATATATCTAAAATTAATTTATAGCATGGCCAAAAATTGTGCTATTGAACACATCAAGTAAATGCATCATGCTATCATTTTGCCAAAAATTGTTTTCAATGTTGACGCACACCAAAAAATGGTCAATGTATCTAAATTCAACCTACCGCGTTTGTGCAAGGCACAGCACTAAAAATGTCTTGCCCGTGCGTGCGGCGCAAGCGAAGCGAGCACGGCGCGCATGCTAACTGGCGGCCACTGTTGTATCTTCTTTTTAACGAAACAAGGCGAATTCTTTTTTTCACGCTCCAGCTGCTGCTAAAAAATCTTGCAGCGGCTGCTTGTAATTTTTAGTTTGATATTGCCATATCTTGTACCATGATATATGGTGTTGCACAATACTTTACATCTACACTGCACCATATCAACAAAAATATAGTAACAAGCCAATCTTACTAGACACTATTACAACATCTCTATACAACATCAGATATCATATTTAGGCATAGTATGATGTGAGTTCTGCATTTTCAAACAACTAAGTCTAGGAATCATATGCATTCATAGTAGTGGTGCATTTACAAAATGCAAACTCAAACCTGCCCCCCACTTTTCTCAATTGGTGTGGCATAGCTAGACTCCTGGTACAATTAACCCCCATTGCCAATGATGTTTATATTAAAATGATGTATTTTTACTGGACATGAACCAGGTCTTCACATAAAACTATCAACTTGAAAAAGGCAAACCAGTCATGTGGATCATGAGAGGACGAAAGATTGCATGGGGTCTGAATGCAGACTGTTGGCAGGGTTGTTACATATAAATCTTAAATTTTACTTGAAAGACTTTTGATCGGGGTATCCAGTGAATAGATATGCAACACTCTTTGTGAGGGATATAGCCTACGCCTGCTCAGTGTGTAATGTTAAGTTCATTAGACACATGTTATCATCATTACAGAACAAATGTACAAATTGTGAATGAATGACAGTATGACTTTAAGCTTTGTGATAAAATGTGTGACTTATTCTATTCCATTTTTTGAAGTTAATATCACATCTATCTAAAATGTTAGCAGCTGCATTTTTGCATACACCCAACTTTCATTTCATATCCTTTTTAGAGCGAGCATCAGATTGACTTTGCCACTGTCTACCAAAAGATTCAACAACATATATGCAGTCCTTTTGAACATAAATATAAATTTTCAGCCAAGTTAATATCATTCATGCAATGATTGAACTTCATTTTCAAGAGATAGGGCTAATATTTATCAGCTAACAATAAATCTCCCAGTCAACCTCATGTTCAGAATGGAAAAAGAACATCACTTGTCTGAACTACATATTCATTTCATGAAAACAGGAGAATCTATCAATATATAAGTAATTTGTCACATAAAAATATTGTTCCATGAAGACTATTTTGCTGACTTCCCTCAACCTCATTATGCGGGCCTATGTCAAAACAGGACTTAAAATTAAGATGAGGGTAAAAAGAATTTATGAGGTAGCCTTGTTCAGATGTAATATGACGTGGTGGTACAAGGCAGTAGTAACCAAGATCATATTGCAAATATGCTAATAGAACTATATTACAATGAATAGAAAGAAACTCTGATGTGGCAGAAGAACCATTCACAGCTCCCACTGATGCATTCAAATTATGTAGGTAGGCGATGGGTGTGAGAGCAGTCTTTCCTTTTTGAATACAAAATCATATTCTTCTGATGATATGGATTTTAATGTCACTGGAATGTGAAATCTTTTTTGTCAGGCAACGGAATATTGCCTGTTCTGGTGTGCATTTTTTGATGATGCTTAATGATTCTTTGTTGTTCTTATGGTATTCTGTGCAATTATGTTCAATAATGCATTAGAATGTGCATTACAGTTTCAAGCACAAATAACCATAACGTTGAAGTCAGAACAATAAAGACTGTGATTATTTTGCTTAGTAAGGATCAAAGTGAATGATATCATCTGCATGCCTTGATTTCTTTGTTGTATAATTTGTGTGACATCAATTTCTGTGTTGCGTCATGGTGATCTTCTCAGTATGGCTGTCCTATCAGCAGGTGACATGGTTTTTGGTCTGGCCTCCATCTCGGTGCACCACCGTTCTTGGTGTTGCGTTGTTCTTGGCTTGGCTCATGTTTTTAGTTTGGTCTCATGGTCATGATCAATTTGTTCTTTATGTGGCAAAGTTTTTCCTAAATCTGTTTTGTACTGAATTTGTAATATTACAATTACATTTTATTTCAAATTATTATGTAATTCGTACCTTGGACCAGGAGGATCCAGGTCTGTGGTGTGAGCCAACCTTTTTGGCAAATAAGAAGTGACGTGGCAAGCTTGCTTGAGTACTGAGATAGTTATTGGGCAGGCATGGCAGAGATGGGGTGGGGACGGACACGGACGGATCAGGGTGGGCGGGGATAAGGGGGGACGGAGCGAAGGAGTGCTTACTTTTTCGTTAAAATATATACTGATTTCTGTTTTTTGGATTATCAATGGTCCTTCCATGATATAAGTCAAGACGGCTATATACAAAAGGAGCACTATGTGTCCTAGAGGTATCATGATACCCAGCCGGCCAGACAGTGGATTCCAAAAATTGATTTCGAGTAAATTAAAAAAAAGAATTTTGGAGCGAACGAAGTAACTCTTTGTAGTACTGTAGAAACATACTTTTTGTAGTACTGTAGAAACATACCAATCTTCTACAAGAATTAATGGATCGGATCGTTCCAAGCAGCTGCATTCAACTCACAATAACTTGTGAAAGAGAGTTCAAACAAACAACATAAGAAAACTAATTCGAAAGCTCAGAAAAAGATCTTTCGATCGATGTATGGTTGTAAATATTTTTTACTCCACCTGTGACATCATTTTCGTCCGTCACACGGACAACAGACAGAGCAGGAGTGCTCCTTTTGTATTTAGCAGTCTTAAGTAATAGGTAGGTGATAGTGGACTTTGCTCGAGTCGCACATGCAAGAGTGTGTGACACTTGTGATCGACAAAGTGACGGGGCGGGACAAAAGGAGATAAGGACCAGGGACGGGGCAGTGATGGGGTGGGGATGGGGATGGGGATGGGGCGGGGACGGGGACGGGGACGGGGAACAGATGGGGATGGGCAGAGACGCGGCGGGGATGGGTCTGGGACCGGTGAGGTCGGGCAGGGACGCGGCGGGGATGGGTCTGGGAGCAGTGAGGTCGGGCGGGGACGGAGTGCGGCCAGACTTTTATGTTGGAGGTTTTTGGAGAGTTTTAATATGTCTACAAATGTGTGACGCACACCAAGGCCCGGATCCTCCAGAGGATGTAGAAAGGCTAAATTTTCCTGCCATCTATACTTTCTTTTTCCCCTAGCCCCTTTCTTGCATAACATCTAGAATGAAGTTAAAATGGAGTAATAAGGAGAAGAACATGTTTTGTAGTGTTTTTTCACTTTATGAACATATTTGTTTATGAATGATTGTGCAGTAGAGAGTGTGCATTTTAAGACTTTAATGCCACTTCGTAATCGATTCGGAGCTCGGGTTGACGAGGGCTGATGTTTCTTCCAAATGGATAACCACCAACACCGCTTCCGCCATAAACTTCGATGTACTTGTCACCTAAAGATTTCGATTCGGAATCGATGTCATCTTGCAACGAGTATTTCAAATTAGGATACTCGAGTGTTATGTAAAAACTTTGGGGCCTGTCAACAGAAACATGCACTGGTTGCATTTTGAATGCAGGAACTTCGCTCCATGACCCCATGCCATTCGCTTGCACAATGGTGCTGCTCATTTTTGCCCATTCAGTGGGACTTCTTTCTTTCTCTTTGTAGTCACCAGATATTGTGTATATTTCGACTGCGCACTCCCCTCTTAGATCCGTGTGAAAGGCGAATGCTGTAACATAAATTGCATTAGACACTTTGTTGCGTATGGAAAACATGACCCCGAAAGAGCCACCTTCACCCCCCAATGGAGTCTCGTACCGATATTTGTTGCCTCTAGGAGAATAGGTTGGACTTAAACTTTCAGGTGCAGGAGAACTACCTCTTGATTCGTGGTAGTAATGAATCGCACCATTGTAAATCCTAGGATGGAATGCATTCGAGAAAGTAGCCTGAAGCCCGCTGCCAATATGAAATCTAATCCCATTGCTTTGCGACCAAATTTCGCCTGATGCTTTATCTCCGTCAACATTTGAGTATAGCAGATTTGGTTGGTCGATGGAGAGGTAGAATCCTCGGGTACTGCCATTAGATATTGTTACCTTCTGAAAGTCGTTTGAAGGTATTGAAGTTCTTTTGTAGTATCCTTGTCCTGTTACATTTGTATCGGCAATGACCGTCCAGTCGTTGGGTTTGAATTCAGACCCCGAAAAGCTTCCGTCTTTGGTATATACTATCACGTTGATCTCAGTCAACAAGTCAGTATGGAAGTCAATGCTAGTTATGACGGCATAAGTTCCTTTGGTGTTGGATACGTCGAACATACTCCCATACCCCCTATTCCCACTAGCAAAAGTGGTGGATAAAACATTGGTAGAGAATGTTACATTGTTTGAAGAAAACGATATTGGCGTCATTATCCTCGGTGGTATCCTTTCGTTATCTGGTTCATCCAAAAGTACATAATGGATAGAGCCATTCCATAGACGCGTAGAGATCGGGGCTCCAAATGGAAAACCTATATTAGAAGTTAAGACAGTTTTGATTGAATAATGATGCGACAACATCAAAACGATTGTGCTCTTGATTTTGCGAATTCAAAGAAGACCTTACCTCCTATTCCCGACCCTGCCAAAACACGGATATCAGGTAGGTCATTGACGATATCACCAAGATTGGCCTCCCCTTCGTTTACTTTTGTATATCTCATGTTTGGAGTTAGGAGAGTAATGTAAAATGCAACTCTCTCAAAAGAACTCAACTTCACTGATTGAAATAAACTTGGACCTATTGGTGTGGCTTTGTATGGACCTATTTACAAGTAATAAACGCTCAGGCGTGATAGGGACGAGTCTCGGGGATGCAAACAGCAAAACACGCACCTTGACCAAGTACTTTGGCACTGCTGCACACGCGTTCCCAAGCAAGTTGATCTCGTTCGTGCCCCTCGTGACTTCCTCTTCGAGTCCAAACGTATACTTCAATGGCTTGTTCTAAATCAGTGTGAAAATCCAGGCTTGTGATCACCAAGTCCTTCTTAGGAATCTTTCAATTCGAGGATCAGATAGGAAAGATGACAGTATTATCAAGAGGTCGTGCATCGCAGATCGTACACTCCAAATGCGAACTTACTACATCAAATGCAATACCAAAACCTCCAGAATTCCCACTAAAGAACTTTGATGTTACAGATTTCACACGTTCAGGCGAATATGAGATTGAAGAGGCTTGCACCGGTGGATTGTTTTGTTTGATGTTCTCTATTGTCTCATAATTGATCGCACCATTGAACACCCTAGATTTCGCGAATGAGCCGAACGGATATGAGCCCACGCCTGAGCCCTCAAATATCTGAAGATCTAACGAGGAAACAAATATTTTGCAACAGGCATTGGAGCTTGAGGAGTATCTCACGATTGGCTCGTCGGATGCTATGTAAAGGGCCATTCGTTCGCCAGTTGCCACCGAGACTTTCCGAAAAAAATAAGAAGGATCCAACTTAGTCCTTTTTGCAACTCCATTGCCAGTCTGCGGGCAGGGGTGTAAAACAAAATAAGCCAATTACATGAACTTACTATCCATTATAACAAATCTTCAGAAAACACTTACAATCTTTTTGGTGCAACAGACCTTTTGCCATCGCTTTGAGATGCTTTCGTTCCCAACATGAGTGCCCAACAAGGTGTAAACTTCAATCAACTTCTCGCCGTCCGCTGCTGTGGATCGTAAGTGCAAATCCAGCGATGTGATGGTGATCGAATTAATTGCTACAATATCAAACATGACTCCTGTTGACCCCGTATTTGCTCCAAATGTGCTTAACAAAGACCTTTGGACAACTTGGAAGTCTGGTGAAGTGGTTGGTTCCGGTGACGGTGGGGCTGTATCTGGGATGGCATCGCCTGGAAAAATCACAGTGAACTTGATGTTCCCGTCAGGATCGTCTAATTTCGAGAGAATCAACCAATGACGTTAGTGGAGCACATGAATGTCTCGGAGATGACCATACGAAGGCGAAATAAAACTCGTACCTTTCGGATTCGATATTGAAGATATCTCTATGCCAGTCGGCTTCACGATACCATCACGGTACGAGTCGGTATTTGGATATGTGGTGTGTTCCCCCATGAACCCTGATTTTTCACGATACATAGAGATGAAAATTTGTGTTATTATGTCTCCGAATTATTTAATGGGCATGAACACACACAGATCTCTCACCTCCTCCCAGAGTGTGATTGGACCCAAAGATATCGCTTTCGTCGCCTCGATTCACTCCTCCTTCCAGATCGAATTTACCATCGGCCGAAACCACAGAAACTCTGTAATGGGCAAAATTTGACAAATAAGTTGGATCAATCAGCCCATCGTTGGGATAATGCAGGGCGCGGTTATCGATGTGCCATATTACCAAACCACTTCTGGGCATCATGGAATCAAACGATGTAGCAGCTCGATTCTCGAGCAAAAGAAACTCGTCGTCTCTACCAAGGTCTATTCTGAATACTTTGGGATCATTACCTACAGGAGGTAGCGAGTACTTTTTGTGTTTCCATGTGAAACGGATACCTAAGATAATGCTCGTAAAATAGATCCTTGTATGAAAGCAGATGTGGCACACTACTTACGGTTCCACTTGATTGGATTGTTACGGGCTCAATCCATCCCATTTCCATCTTGCTCCACGGCGACATGACGGGCGGGTAGTATTGTGTCCCGTCCCATCCCCAGCTGTTTCTGTAAATGTTTTTCGGGGAGTAATATCAAGAAAGAAATGAAAATGCAATTTATGAGGAAAACCTAAGCCAAAAATGTTGTCCATCATCTGAACGAACGCACCCCATTAAACCAAAGGATCCAATCCCATTCCCACCGTGGGGTGCATCACCACCATATAGACTGGGCAAACCTAGTCGAAAGTGAGTTGAACCAAAAGAAACGAACCAAACAGAATCAAGTCAGTAAGAAGTGAGCCGTAGTAGTTCACCCAGCCGCAATCTATCCCAAAGGACAGAAGGACCTACCCAACAACCTTCCCATTTCATGAGAAATCGTCCCGATCCTTGCGATAGCCTTGCCGCAAACTCCATAAATTGCCGAACTTACTGCATAGTCATTCACCCTCACACCACTCTTGGAAACCCACCCATCGGCAATCTTCCACTTGTGACTCCATATCCTATTTGAACGATCATTCCCATTGATACAATCCACGCCGCCCCACTCTGCACTGTATCCACTATGCAAAAAGAACACTGAATCAATTACTCCATCCCCGTCTGTATCATAATCCCTAAAATCAAACGTCGGATCACCATCTAAAGTATTCAACGCCTCGACGAGGCATTCGTGAAACGTTTCTGATATTCCACTTTGCTTTCCTGCATAATATTGCTCTGTGTTCCTTAATCGAATCCAATCAGTGACGACACTTTCTACGATCAATTGTCCATAAGAATTATAGGCAAAGTATTGCTTTATGGATCCGGTGGGTGCCAGTTCCTCAATGGGATTGGGGGAGTTGAATAATAGTGTTAGGTCGGATGTGGAGACGGAGGGACGGGAGGCGTGGTTGGCAAATTTAATGGGAATTACTAGATTGGTCAGTTTGCCGTTGGTGTGGGTAGGTGTGAGATTTCGTGTTGTTGAAGATTGGTCTGATGTTGGCGTTTCTTTTGGTAGCACCGATGGCTTGGAATTATCATAGCTGCGATTGCTAATGTTTTCGTGGATGTGTTTGACATGTGCAGCTTTATATGGACCATCGAGACCAAATTGCATCCAATTCTTGACACTATCCGTCAACCTTCGAAAAATACCCCCATCCAAGCAAAACATTTCACAGCCTCCATTCTCTCCACTCTCTTGCCACTCGTACCTGTCCCGTTCCTCCACGCAATACTGGCCGCAGTGCCTCCGCTTGGCCTGTAAACTAGGCTCAACGTGCGTCTCTATCCCGTACACCTTTCCAGGATCCAAATTGCCCCTTTCTCCCAACATTTTGAACTTTGTCGGGACGACCTCGCCCTTTCCATCGACCGCGGCGTATTTGACGTATCCGTCCTTGGGGTCCACCAAC
Source organism: Cyclotella cryptica (assembly GCA_013187285.1). Lineage (NCBI taxonomy): Eukaryota > Bacillariophyta > Thalassiosirophyceae > Thalassiosirales > Thalassiosiraceae > Cyclotella > Cyclotella cryptica. The sequence goes on along the minus strand of JABMIG010000131.1, from coordinate 145,961 downwards.
ACGGTGTATCCCGCCGCGTCTACCGTTTGAGAAAAGGCGGGGGAGCCGACGAGATAGATGGGGGGCGACTGCTTCGAGTCTGGAAGGGTGAGGCGGTACGAATGCGGCGAGGACTGGACGGCGGAGGCCAGCGGAGGGGCCCTCGCGTTCATGTAAAGGAAGAGCAGGCTGCCGAGTGAGTACATGCTGTGAGGAAGCCGAAAAACGCGGCACTGGCGTTCTCGTTCGCAGGCACTGCAGCGTCGCCTTTTCATTGAAATTCCCCTTGATCAGTTGGTTTGATCGGCAAAAAGAAATGCTATCGTTCGTACGGTGCGCTCAGGGTGCTGCCCGTCAAAGAAGACAGCACTCATTGTTATTGTATGGTATTGTACCAGCAACTCATTTGGATGGATGATCGAGAATACGGTATGGTAGTTTTAACGTAGGGGATCCACACTTCTCGGTACGTAGTAAGTTCTACTTGGGACCTACGTACCAACTCTACCACAAGCCTTCAACAACAACAACAACAACAACAACAACAACAACAACAACAACAGCAAGGACTACAACAACTACTACTACATAGTAAATAAGGTAGGTATAGGCACTACTCTAGACTAGTTCAACCACCAAGGGAGTCTTTTGATGCCGGGTATGTTTCAACACAGTGCTGCAGTCGGGACCGCATGAGGGGGCTGCTCTCTTTCCACAAAGGTTTGCTTTGCTGGCAGTTCATCAGGGAACCAAGGTTATAAGCATTTTGGGTCAACAAAATTGTACCCATCCCATGTGGTTGCCTTGACCTCTACACTGAGGTTGACATCTGGGGTGTTGTGAGATCTGTCGCCATTCCGCTGGCTGCCTGAATTGCTAGCACCCAATATGCCTCCCTTCTCCGCTCTCCTCCTCCAAGTTGCCAAGGTTCACTTCTAGCATCCAATGATCTTCCTTGGCAAGCCCTTTGCCTAAGTTTCCAATTCCGGTTGGAATTCTGCAGAATTCCGAATTCTGTCGGAAAATACAGTCCATCAGACCAGAACCACATTCTGTAGTTCTGTTTTTCTTATTTTACTTGACCAGAATCTATGTATTTTGATTGAAGATGTGATATCAGAATATGTAGGAGTCACACAGAACTTTACCAGAACCACACAAATGGTATCCAAAAAATGCAGGCATGCAACACACATGCCTCATGTCATCGCATTTTAATTGCCGTTATCACTGCAAGGCAAAAATGAATCAACCATGGGATTTCCATGGCTTGCAACTCCATCATCCCGCCCTCCCTCTACAAGGGAAACAAGAGCTTGCTGCTTGCATCCCCCGCTCGCGAATTGCCTGGAGAAGGCAGTGAAGGTAAGTTTTCCTCTTCATTTTTTTCCACCATTCCAAACTTTTTCTCATCGAAGCCTTTTTTGATGTAATTGATATCCCATTGGCCATGCTGGCCACCTTTCCTCAGTCGATAAGGCATATTAGAGCCCAATGCCACCATCACTAGCTTGCAAGTCGATTGGAGAAGGCGGTGACAGTAAGTTTTCCTCTTGTTTTTATGTTTTCTCCCACCAGTCCAAACTTTTTCTCACAGCATCTTTTTTAATTCAATTGCTATTCAGTTGGCCAGGCCAGCCAAATCCCTCGGTTATGAAGGGAGAAAGGGCCCGCCGCTGCCACCCTCATTGGCAACTTGGTTACCGACTTCTAGAGCTGTAAGTTTTCCCCTCCTTTTTATTTTTTCCCCACCATTCCAAAATTGCTCTCATGGCATCTACTTGAATTAAATTATTATTCCAGCCATGCCAGATGCTCTCCATCTCTGTCAATCAGCAAAGGGAGCACATCTTGCCACCCTTGTCCCCTCCCAAGACTCACCTACAGAAGGCAGCAGCTGTGAGTTTTCCTCTCATTTTACTTTTCCCCCATGTCTTCTCATTGCGGCCTTTTCCAATTAAATTGTTATTTGTCCATAGTGTAGCTTGCCTGCCCTCAGTCATCAAAGTGAACAAAGGCTCCTCGCTGCTGTCTCAGGCTTGAAATTTGAGTGGAGAGGGCAGTGACGGTAAGTTGTCTCTCCGTTTTATCCCCCCCCCAACACCACTCCAAACTTTTTCTCACAGCTTCTTTTTCCAATAAAATTTCTATCCTGTCAGCGATGCTGGCCGCCTTCCCTTTGGCATGGCAAATAAGAGCTCCCTCTGCCAATATCTCTGCATGGAGAATGCAGTTATGGTGAGTTCTCCTCTCATTTTTATCCCCCGCCCTTCTTTGACACTTTTTATGACAGCTTCTGTTTCCGATTTAATTGCCGTCCTGTCAGTGAGGCAGGCCACCCTCCCTCTGTCAATCAAGGGAGCAATAGCCCTCGACCACCATCCCTGCCCGCGAGTTTCATGGAGAAGGTGATGGTAAGTTTTCCTTTGTTTTCTTCATTTTTCCCCACCATTCCACTTTTTCCTCTGAGCATTTTTCCAGTTACATTGTTATGCAGTCAACTATGCGGTCTTCTCTCCCTCAGTGGATCAAGGGAACAAGGGCCTATCACCGCCGCATCCATCTGAGAAATTTCATGGAGAAGGTGGTGATGGTAAGTTAGTTTTTATGTTTTTCCACGATCCCAATTTTTCCTCACAGCATTTGTTTCCAGTTACATTTTTATGCAGTCTGCTGCACGCTGGCTGCCCTCCCTCAGGCAATCAGGGGAACAAGGGCTTGCCTTTACCATCCCTGCCCATTAGGTGTGTCAAGAATTGGTGACAGCATGAGTTTTCCTCTTGTTTTATCACTATTTCAAATCTTGTTTCTCGCAGAACTTTTCCGGTGCATTGTTTCTCAATTGTTTTTTTCATTTTCATTGGCCAAAAGTTGCATGTAGTTTTGTTAATTAGTTCCCTAAACTTGATTACTGATTAATTGAAAACTACTCACTCCAGTAATATTTCTGCTTACTTTAGTGATATAACTAGAATATTACAGATTATTCCAGCGATATTACTATAAGTGGCTGTGCAATTGAACGGCAAATTAAATTTCTTAGAGATTACTGTCAGAATTCTGATTACTGCTACACTAGCAGTAATATTACTGTCTTGGACTAGTAGTTGGAGTCACAGTAATATGGCGTCACCTAGATTGTGCCTAGATAACAGAAATATTTGGTTCTGGTTATGAGTACCAGAATTTCGGTCAGTAACCAGTAACAAGTTCTGATTACTGATTATTTGACCAGAACCTAAAAATTGGAATTTGAAACTTAGCCCTTTTTCCCCAATCTCCATCTGTTGCTCAATCTCTGCCTGAAGTTACTCCTTCTGCTGTGTAGCCAGTAGCCCAGACACCGTGTTGTGCACTGACAGATTCCTATAAATCCACATCCCATTCAATATTTAAAGGAGTTTTGCCATGAGCCTTCTGCAACATGTGCCCGGACCTAGATTTCAGCGTCGGTAAAGCCAGTGACTTGCATTATGACCCTTGCTTTGATCATTATCATGCCCTTGAGGGATCTTCTCTACCCCATCTGGTGGTGTGCATGTGCAGACCAAAGGAACTGTGTGTGTGTATCTTGGGCTAACTCTTCCATCAACGTAGAGTCTCTCCCTTTGATGAAAGCAATAATTCAGAAGATGATGTCATGAGGGGTGCCACTCATGTGAAGCTACTTGGCTAGCATGTCTGAGAGCCTAAAGAGGAGCTCTACCTGCCCCTCATCAGGGCAGGAGAGTATATCAGTGGTAGTCTCTTGGTTTATAGTATGTGCTGGACAGAGAGGGGATGTGGCAGCAGGGTCTTTCCATTAATCCGGGAAAGCAAAGGTTGCTACAACATCAAACACCTGTTTAGAGGCAAAGATTTCAAACTTTTTGGGGACTTGCTCATGGAGGGCCTGATAGACAGACTTCCAGTTCACAAGGTCAAACTGGGCCGGGTTCAGGCACTTCTGTTGATAGAATACCAGTACTTGAGACTCCTGCTTTTGAATCGCACACCTGATTGTTGGTCCCAATTCCATTGTAAATTTCTCCTCCTCAAGAAACAGCATGATTGGTTCCAGCAGGAACGCTTGCTGTGTGGGATGGTGTAAATGATCCTCTGTGATCTGTGGTGATCTTGTTTTGGCACCCATGTTGCAGGCACAGTTCAGTTGGGAGGGGCAGGAGAGGCTATTCCACTCTGCTTTGTCATCTTTATGTTGATTTGCTTTGACGTGGGAGAAGATTTGTTTGAAGCTGAGATTTGAGCAGTTAACTAGAATGTTTTTGAGAATATCCGCATGCCGGCACATTGATGGGATTCAGCTGGGATGAAGGTGTTTTGCTTTGTGGAGTATACCCGTTGGCTGTTGGTGAAAATATGTACTAAGTCTGACGGCCTCCGGTTCACTGCAAGGCTTACGAAAAGTAAATGGACTGCCATTAACCCAGCAATTCCTGTCAGTAAGCATATGTGTAGCATTGCTCGGAGAATGAGAGTCATAGCCTGCCACATCCTTTGGAGCATTTGAATTTGAGGATTACAGCTGTTGGGCATAGGTTGGGACAGATCTCATGGATGTATGAACCATCCACAACACACACCAGTGAGTTGTCCTCTATCGCCATATATACCCATTCGTCATCATTGTTCAGGTCAATATCTAGTGCCTTTCCAGCTCCATTTGTTACTTTCATCTCCTCCCAGAGCCACCTCTACACCCATCCTATCAGTACCCTTAGAAAGGTAGTGGGGATGTCTGGCAAGCCCATCTTTCTGTGGTGAGAGTAGTGTTGTCATATCTGGTGCTATCACTTCCACAGTGCCGATGTAGGGAACTAGCAGATTAGTCAAATCTTAATCAACAATATGTGCTGTGGATGTTTCCCCTTGTGGTTCTCACTATGATCAACATGGAAAATTTGGATTTAGTACTACTCGTCTTCCCTCGCTTGTCTTTGGAGTTCTTCCTGGTTGGGCCCAAATGTCCAGTTCCATCTCTTGTGGTTGTATTTGGTGTTCACTTTCCTGAGTGCACACATCCTTCTATCTCTTGGGGTGAGTTGTTCAAGTGCATTGTGCTGCAGGGTAAATTGTGCTTTTGCAATCTGTTGTTTGGGGAAGTGCCAAACTGACCATTTCTCCTCCAGCCTCCTCCTGTGCAGATATTGTGTGTCCAGTCTCCTCCTATCAGCCCCCAAAAACATCTGACTCAAAGACAACATGCTGATGTAGCCTGATTTTGTTTAGCATGTCTGCTTCCTTAGGGCTGAAACCTACCCCTTCAGCTGCCATCATGGACCATCTGTCACCTTCACATGGTGGAGACATGGGGAAGTTGTGCAATTGAAGTTGGAAGCCAAACTTGTGTATTTGTTCCCAAATCTCCTTTAAGAAACAAGGTATGGCCCACTGATAGTATTGTAAAGTGGTAATGCAGCAGAGACATGGTACTGACCACCCACTAGTGTGTTTGTGCCAATGTATCATCAATTTGTTTGTTGACTCCACAATTGCCTCTGCTCCCCAATGTGAGAGCCCTACTTTAAAGAAACCTGTATTGAGGTAGTGTAGCTCTCTCTCTTAGCAGACCAAATTACTCATCCTGCTGGGCACAGGACACAGTATGGCTTGTGCATTGCAGCCATGGGGTCATCATAGTTCAAGGAATCCAGCCTTCAGCCAGATACGAGAAATCCCCCAATGTGGGGACAGATGGAAGACAGATGGTAGGTATCCAAATAATGGAAAAATGTTCTCTCCACTACTCTGTTGTATGTGGCACAAAGTCAAGTTATCTCTAAGATGCCACTGTAAGACTTCTCTCTCAATAGGAAAATATGTTGTTGATACCAGTACAACTTGTCTTTAATGAAAATGAAATAATGACCCATTCTCTTCATCATGTGTCTCCCTATATCACCCTCAAGATCCTCCAGCAAAGAATGTCCCAAGCCTTTGGCAAGAGCAGGTCTCCCATCCTCTGGACAACCGCCACTCCTAGAGATGAGAAATTGTGACTGAACGTATGTTGCATTTACAAGCTAAAGATAGCCTGCAGCAGTCTGCCACTGCTATACCTATCCTCTGGAACCTCAGTCTGGGATACTCAATTTAGGAGGAGGGCAGTGTCTGAATTCCTCCCAATGTAAGACCAAGACCCCCTGTCCCTGTTTTTGGGGTGTTTAGGTAATGACTACTCCATTGCGCCATATGCCCTCAAAAATACTTTTTACAATAACAACATTAGATCTTATCTTGACCTTCTGACAAACTTTGCAAATGCGGCAGCTTTGGCAAAAGAAGGAGGAAATGACCATTGGCATAGTGCCATCTTTCTTTGCTGCCTTCTTGAAAAGTGGTAGTGTAAAAGCAGACTCATCCCTTTCTGTGCTAGAGAAAGTATGGGTTTGAGCATGGTGGCGATTCATCATTGACGTGTCACAAAGGGTAGTACTGGGAGGTCTGGGGTAGTGGCATTGTAGGTCTACTGTACACTTTTGTAGACACAATTCAACAGTTGTCATAGAGTGAAAGAACTATGATTTGTTGCACTGGTGAAGAATAATTCTGGACAAGTTGCTATTGTTATTGTGTGAAAATCAGAAATTTTCCTGTTGTGAACAAAGAATACAATCGTGTACTGTCATGACAAACATCCACATGTTTTCATAGCCTCAGTGAACACATCTTGTTGCTATTGTGAAACAAGTGCTTGAATAGGACCCAAATTACTTTTGACGCTTCAATAGATTCTTGTGCATCACACATACCAGAAATTCGATGATATCCTAGAACCTGAAGTTTTGTGTGGATTGTTGCAAGTGAAAAGCCAGCAAAAACCGAACAGCTATTGTTCTTGAAGAGCAGGACCTTGTGCATCTGTGTAAGCTAAAATACCCATTGACCTGAATCCTTTGTGCCCTCCATATATACCATCAACAGGACACGCTGCAGTGCTTTCATCATTACAAGTGTCATCAGCAGATGAACTAGTGTTACTATTAGTGTACACATTAATAAGGGCTTGGTGATTTCTTCAACCACAAACATGTCATATTATACTTATTACTTGAACCTAACTCAATTCGATGTGATTGTTTTGCCATGAGAAACAGCCTCCAGCATTATAGCAAGAGATATATCCGAGCGATGCCATTCTCTTTTCAAGTGGAAGGCATTTGAAATGAATAATGACGGACAAGTATTTGATAACACCAAAGTTTCAAAGCTCAATTCAAAGGGTCATGAGTAAAAATGGGGAAGAGTTTAGAATGTACTTCCCAATTGGAAGGACATTGAAAGTCCGTGTAAAGATGAAGCAAGCATACAACAAGAATACCAAATACCAACAGGCACATGCCAGTGATGGAAAGAAGACAGTGAGGATCTTTGCTGTTGGAAAATGATTTATGAAGGAGAGGATGAGGAGCTGCAAAATGGCAACACATTGCGCAGGTTGATGAGGAAGGAAGGTAATCAGAATCCCTCTGAATATCACTTAGTCAGTCCTATGTTAGACAAGTATTTCGTGACTTTAATGTCACCTGTGGGTCCCACAGTGGTAATCTAGGCCAACTGGGAGGAGACAGAACATATTCGCTGACACTGCCAAGAAGGACTACATTGTCAGTCAAGCAGCGGTATAATTTTTACTATGGCCTGTCTTCAGGACAAAGAGAAATCGCAATTGTATCTAACAGATACCATGGTTGAATTCAAGTAGAGGACAAAGAAGACAAATATTTACATCATGTTTCAACATTGGATCGTGACAGTGAAGGATTGTAGCACTGGCTTAACCTTAGTCTCATCTTATAGCTAGATCATGGCTTTGGCCTATACTTAGCTATCCCCCAATTTTCAACCCGAATAATGGAAAAGCTCTTGGATCCAGCATCATGTCGGTACTTCTGAGAAGTGCATTCTCTGTGCCTACCGCAGCAAGACATGTCACATGAGATGGATCTGGAAGCACTGCCTTGCTCCTAGATCACAGCTAAACATACCTAAACAGATTGTTTACTTTATGGATCCACTTGACATAATAAAAGGACACAAGTGTCCTCTCCATCCTGTCAAGAGCAAGCTGGATAGTTTGGAGTTGGGTGTGGTGTATCAATTTGTCAAAGGACACAATCTCAATGGTGCCCATGGTGCTTTGGTGGACGGAAAAGCCCAAACTACTGTGATTACATCTGAGCACTTTAGACAATACATTGACAAGTCTAAGTGAATCAGGTTGGTTGAGGATCTATTCACGAGCAACGAGAGATGCTGAAGAGATGGAGTCCTTACGTCCTGTCCATGAGCCATGGTTTGAGTTGATTGATGGAGATGGCTACACCTACACTCCTCCACAAATTGACAGATACACTGGTGTTGCCTGTGGTGCTAATTGGGGTCCTTCCAGTGAAATGCTCCAACTAGCTCGTGGAGGAGACTTGCCGACAATGCTCTTGTACGTTTTCACAGTAGATACTTTGAAGTACATCGCAGTGAGGACTAACAACTACGCCTACAATGACTGGGTTGTACCTACTGCACGGCTAGACAGGGATGGCAACACTACTAGGCATCCCATCCTTTCAGCAATCTTCCCCATGAGGGGAGAAAGCCTCCCAGCAAATGCACGCCATCGTTGTCTAGTCTCCAAGAATAAGAAGAGATACCAAGTGACGGAGCATTTCACCTCGGCTTGGCTTGGAGCTATCATGTCTGCTGGAGCCTTCTTCAATGGTGACAACAATCGTGGTATTGATGCAATCTACAGCAATGCATCCTATGGCGTTTCCATTCCATTCATTCAGAATACTATGCCACAAAAAGCGTTCATCTTCCTTCGGAACTACATCGTGATTTGCAGCACCAAATGCTCAACGTGATTATTCCAAACACTTCAATGCCGTAGACAGGAATGGCGTGAGCCGGCTGACTACACGACATCTCTACGAACGAACCAATGGTACCTTTGTGTGTTCTTTTGGCTGCTTGAAAGGGTTGTCCATCAATTGTATGTTACACAAATCTATTGTGGCAGGAATGGTATTGGTCCTGCGGCATGGTTGGAGTATATGCAGAAGAATGGCAGGAGGAAGTTTCAGATTGATTTGGGTCGAGAGCTGATGGGCTACGCCATACGCAACAGTTGGACTGACATGGATGGTCCCAAGCCTAATTGGATGCAGCAAGCAGCACCCCTTCCCTGTGAATGTGACAAATGTTACTTTTGCTTGAGTTCACTCACCACAGGTGTTGATCTGGCGTGGGAGGCGATAGTCAGTCGCGGCGTTAGGTGCAGCACAACTGCTCTCGCACCAGGACAATTGACTGCACTGACAAACGAGTTGATTTGCAGATTGGGAGTTCTCACTGCAAACAGCGCTGCAGGGAAAGACCTGGCACAAGAGCAGAGAAGTTGAATGGGATTAATACCTCGTATGGGCTGCCCGTCATGCAAAGAACGTATTTGTAAATCACGCTGGGATAAGGGATACGACATGCACCAGAAGAAGCATCCTTGATTGTGTTGTAGTTCATTGATTATTTGTAGTACAGACATAAAATTACACAAACATAATGCCAACACATCTATTACCAATACATGAAACTTGGAATGGTCAAAGTCCACCATCTACTGGCCTAATTGTAGCAATGCATGTAAATGATGATACAATGATGATACTGCCTACCTAAGGGTTAAGAAAGTTTGTTGAGTATTGAATCTGAACTGAGGTCATTGGGGCACAGATCCTAATTGGAAAAACTTTCTTCGTAGAGTCATGGCTGTAGTAAATAACCAAAGGGAATGTAGTTGCTATTCTGAGGCTGCCTTCGAAAAAGTATGTGATCAGGAGTATCATCAACCTATTAAGTTCACTGTAGCATAGGCATGCAATACTACAATTGATGATTAGCTGTGGATGTAATAACAATGATAGTGGATTGAAAGCAGGCATAGAGGAGGTATGTTTTTAGGTATAGAAGATGCAGCTGAGCAAAAAGGTAATCATCATAATGAAGCAGATCAATGGGATGATGATGAATCTGTTTGTTCACAGAAAGTGATTCCGGTGTTGATTACTCCCATAACCCTCTAACACCAACGGTTTCAGCCATGGCTACTATTTTTTTGGTTGCTAATTTTTTGGTGACCGCCGGGGTGTGCAGTTGCTATTGTTTTAGTAGCCGACATCAAAATTGCAGCCATGATCATCATTTTATCATATTTACAGTTGCTAAAATAGTATCTTGCTTACCCGTGGAATGTTAAAATAGTATCTTGCTTACCCGTGGAATGTTAAAATAGTATGTCACTCCCAGCGAAATACATCAATTTGCACCCTCTCAATTAAGACTGGTTTCAGCCTCTACCTTGTGACTGCAGCAATTGTGGTGCATAACATGATGGTTCATGAACAAATAGGTATTGACGAAAGAGAGTGAAAACTTTTATGACATAGGCGATGTGCAATGGGAAATGCCCAGTAGTGAAGACGACGAAGTGAAATGGTAGACGACTATGATCCTTTGATTTATTAATAAATTAAATATGGTCATGCATCATTTACAAACAATACTAATCTGATATTAAATTAATTTTATAATGAAGAGAAACACATTCTGTCAATAACATTCAAACTTCCCCATATTGAGTGTTGACACAATAGTAGCATAATTTGTGAAATTCCGCATCAATATTTTTTGATTCCATCCAGTTCACATTGCATGTGTGATAGAAACAATGACGTCCACCACAAGACCCATGACATACATCATGTGATGGACCACCTCTTACAAACAGACAATCCGGGTAATGACAGATGTCCTCATTGCTAGTAAGCACTCTGCGTGTAACTGGTTGTTCCTTCTCTACATCCAACTCTTCATCATTGTTTTGTCGTTCAACAGCCGGCAGCTTCTTGTCTCCGTCAGCAACATCACGGACCCAACAGTTGATGTCCTTTCGTCATTCAACCTCTTTATTCGTAGTGCCATTTCCTTGTTCTCCATTTGTAACCTCAGCCGCTTGTTCCTTGCCTGGATGTGGATGAAATCGAAAACCTCAATAAAGCACTGTTCACAAACATCTGGATGCTTTGTATTTGTCATCTCTTGCTCATCAAGTGTTGACTCGGCGAGCCTAGATGCGCTTGGTGATTTTGGGTCATCCATTCAAGGGGCGGATGCGCCAGCGCAAGGGCAACAAGATTGGCTGTCTAACTACTGGGAAACCAAATCAACATCATCATCATCAATTAGAAGGTCATTATACCTGTTAATTTCTTCTCTTTTTGTGATACTCAATGTGAGCCTGTAGAGTCTTAATAATCATTAGTAAAACAGCTTTCTCGTACTATCCTTCAAAACTTTCACTACGTCTGTGTTACTAGATCGAGACAAGTTGCTTTTCATAGTTAAAACTTTCTTATTGGAGTAGTACACGACCTGAGTACCAAACCGAATCCAAGGGACACAGAGAGCATTATCATTGATATCAGTCAATTAAAAGCCGTAGCTAACGAAAAACCACTTCATTTAATGACATCATTCCATTGATAACACCGTCAGTTAATCCATAGATTTTCTCATCGAATCAAATATCCATCACGTCTGTACTATCTATCGTCCCTAGACAGCTTCCAGCGCTTCTCTGATTTGATCTACAATCATCGTACGTTCATGACTGCGGGGGAGCAAATATACAGAAGAGCATGCAAAAGTAGTTCGTGAGATGCAATTGACCGAGTGCACCAGACCGATCGTATAAAACATCCCTAATTTTCCCAACATCACAAAATCACTCACGTTGATTCCGCCTTCCCCTGTCCATGCCTCTTGGAATGAATCAAGGTATTGGAATTCACAATAATCACTTCAAAATTCCCCGTGATTCCTCGATCAATTCGATCCTGGATGGATATCAAATCGCCGAATTCTTGCTTCAGAAAGTCTCGTAATGCCACAAACTGGCGACGATATCCTGAGTGTGAGATGGTTCATGGGAATGAATGAATTGGCGAATGGGGTCCAGTACGAAACATTCAACGAGAAACGAAAGACAGGGACGAACAAGCCACAAAGAAAAGCGCACCTCATCCACCGCAGTATTGCACACAGATTTTGAGTACTTGAGTATCGAGTCGTCCGGGCATTGTTTCTTGGGTCGTTCAATGGAGGGGTGAGGTAAGGGTTAGAATTGGAAAGTGTTGTCGGTCGTTTTTGGAAGGACAATTTTGATGTCGTTGACTCTCGAGCTTGGTCGTGGACGTATGAGGAATAAGGAACTGATAGTTGAAAACATAGTTTTTTTTATTTTTTTTGTTTTTTTTTGTTTTTTTTTGTTTTTTTTGTTTTGTTGTTTTTTCAAAATTTGACGTCTAGGTATTTGCGTTCATCTTTCCGAAAAAAATCGGCTATTTCCTAAGAATCTCTTTTTTTTGCAAAAAAGGTAAATTCAGGCGAGTGACTTTTCCGTGGCATTTGCATTTTTGATTTTTCTGATTTTTACGATTCCCTCGGAATTGCTTTTTCCCTGGCTTTTGGCCTAACACATCATCTCTGAACACTTCTTTGTACCATAAGGCTTCCACAAGAACATCTATGTCCTGACTGTGGAATGAATGCACAAAATCAAAGCTTCCACGAAAGAGAACTCGCAAGTTTTACGGTAGTTACCAGTCAGAAATTGAAATGAATCACTTTAATGTCAGTTGTGTTGGTAATATTTGACCAGTCATTGTGACTGCACAATGTGCTTCTAGAACACGTCCGCCATTGCAAATCCTTTTGGGACCTCTGAGAGAACAGCAATCAAAAATCCTCATCAGGATATTGTTGGTGCAAGTAGTCCTTTTGTGAGGAGGGTCCGTATATGCAAAGGTGGAAAATGCACTCCTACCTGTGAATGTAGAGCCCACAAGTCATCCTTGACAAGTGACAGTGATGTGCACTTGTGATTTTGTAATTAGATTCATATTGTATCTGATGGTGATTGAGATTAGGTTTCAAATTTAGGAGAAGGGGTGATGAAAACTGGTGCAACTATTTCTAAGAAATTTTTAAATCCTTGACAAATTACACTTCAGTGCATTGGTCAAAGATGCAGGTGACAATTCATGGAATCTTACCTTTCTAGAACATTAATAGGGTGCATTTAACAAACATAATTCACTATTCACATGTCATAGGGTACGTGAATACCAATTGACACATGATAATTTGCAGTACTCCACTTGTAAGGAGAAATGAGTGCAATTTAACACTAAAGTTGCATACTGATAATTTGAGAACTGCTTTAAGATGACTCACAAGTAATGTGCTAAAAGGGTGAGTGTTGGGGTAGGAGTATGTTCTTTATGTCCAAGAGTTAGTGTAACCACATCCTATTGTTCTAGAATTAGCCGCAACAGGTCCTATTTATATTTCTCACCTTCTGTGTTTTTTGTTGACCTGAATAATGGGGAGATTCTCACTTGGTTCTCATATATCGAGTGCAAAGTAAGCAGTACATAATAGGACTTAGGAACATACAGATTTACTCAACCCCAAATGTATATTTAGTTACTGATAAGGCTACCTCCAGCCAGAACCCATCAAAAAAATTGTATTGCAACCACAACAAGCAGCAGATCAACCATAAATCAGGAGTCAAGAATGCCATCAGTAAGGGGAAAGTAAGCCAAAACCTTGCGAAACATACAAGTCTAGTAGTGTGGCTTTATCTCTTACCCTTCACTCTGTTTGGGCACACCCCACAGTGCTTGAAGAAGTTGATGTGGAAGCTTCCATGAGCATGAGCTTTTTCTTGTGACTGCAGCAACAGTGGCAAAAGAAGGGGAAATGACCATAGGTACAGTATCATCCTTCCAAGCTGCCTCTTGAACATTTGTAATGTAATTGTAATAAAAGGTAACAAACTCAAACCCATCCATGTTCGAGTAAATGTTGCAAGCATGGTGGCCATGCTGACAATGTGGACTGGTCCATATGCCAATGGTTCATCATCAAAATATCACAAAGGGAAGATCAAAACTAGATAGTAGTAGTGATGGGAGGTCATGTCTGGGGTAGTGATGTTGTAGGTACGGTAATTTATGCTGTTTTGGTGACATCACAGGATCTGTGATTCAATCCAACATAGTTGTCTGAGAGCAAAAATGACTATAATTTTGTTGCACTGGCAAAAGATAATCTGGACAAGTTGTTACTGTGAGGGAACATGAAAGTTTGTTCCCTGCTGTGAAAATAAAAATCAAACTTGTTCTTGTTGTGAAGAAAATATTTTGGCCGTGGACAAAGAATTGTTCTACGTATTCCCACCAGAATTACAAATCCTAGGCAGTGCATTCATCGACAAGGAATCGCAAAGTGCGTTTTGCAATTGCTAAGCAATCGCAAATTACCAAGGATTTGGCCTAACAAATAGCTTTTTAGCAAATTACTTTACATGGCACAAGCAGTAATCTACAGTGGTTTCAGTTAGTCAGAGTAATGATTAATTCATTCCAAAGTAATGGAAAAAAGAACATTTAAACATCACTCTCTCTGCTGGTTCATTCAACAGGACAAGTCATCAATAGAAATGTAAAACAGAAGAAACAGTGACTTGGTAGAGAGTGCATGTGCTAGAAAGAAATAATAATTGCTGTGCAGGAATCATTCCTGACTGAATCAATGCCTGGGACTCGATCCTCATGTCTGAAGACATCCCAACAGTGTGTCATATCTTCCCTGTTTTCGTAGGTGTCTCTACAATGGATTGCGAATGCTATCTAACTGAAACAACATTGAAACATCCATATCTTGGACAAAATGAGGAGTTATCTGATGCCTACAAAGACTCTCTCACCATATACTAACAGCCCAATAGCACTGTCTGGTGTATCCCCCCTTGGTCTGAGGCCTCATGGATGGGTTGCCAGGGATAACAGTGGCTTTTTGGCAACTTTTCCTTGAAAGCAACCAAAAATGACTTAGTCAATGTCTGAGGGCTCTATCCTCTATTATCACTCTTGTAGCAGTGCATGATATGTCCACCTTGGTCTGAGACTTACTTGATCAGTTTCAGGGATAGCAGCACCAGATAAGCAATGTTTTTTTATGGAACGAGACACAAAACATCCACATCTCAACAAAAAGTAGACTTAATGGATGCATCACCCTCTACTAGTGCTACTCTGTCAATGCGCGGTGCCCCTCCTTGGACTGACATCTTGATGAGTTGCAGGGGTATTACAACAGCCTGTAAGCAACTTTTTAATCACAAGAAGAAAGAAAAAACAGAAAAAATCAGCCATGTCTGAATCAAAAATTGAATTTTCCCTGGTATTCAAGGGCTTTACTACCATCTGCTAACACACTGGTCTCACATCATACAATGCATTCCCATTGGTCTGATGCCTAGTCCATGAGTTGCAGGGGTAACAGCTGATCGTGAGAAACTTTCTAATATGTGTCACTGTAAGAAATTATGATAAGCCAAAAATAGACTCACAGGATGTACGGCAGCTTCTTCTACCACTATTTATGCCACTCCTGCAATTTGCCGGGTGCATAGGGGTAAAGGGGGCATAGTTGGGTAGAGAGTGGATGGAGAGAGGTGGTGTGATCAAATTTGACACTGATCTTGACCACCAGAAAATGAAGGGGTGCCAAGGGACCTGGCGAATTCCTTCTGTACAATGGGTAACTGTGGTGTGATGCCAAGGAAGATGGCATGAAATGGTTCCTAATGTTCAAAGGGTTGTTATGAGGATCCTGATGGAGAGAGAGAGGGCAAAGAATCTCATTGATGTTGATGTTGAATGTATGCAATGTATTTGTAGGGGCATAACTGTGGAGAGTGTGACTGAGAACTTGAGGATGACAGTTGCAAAATTTGAGGGCATACGCTCAATCAAGGACAGACCACATGAACACTCATGCAGGACACACAGGAATCTAAAATATCAAATTACTGTGCCAATTTAGATGTTACTGTGGTGGTCATTTTTACACCTTCACTAGATACTGCAAAAAATAAAAACGTTGGTTATGGGGTCACACCGGCCACAATTTCTAGCAGAACCAGTAACTTTACAGCAATGCCAAAGTAATGATACAGCAATTGGAAGTTAAACTGAAAATTGCAACTTAAATAAGATGGTGTGCCAAAAGTCAGATTTCTCTCAGTTTTAGAGTAAATTCTGATGTGCCCAGACTCCCCATCAAGGGCTGCTTTCATTTAAGACAGCTAAATACAAAAGGAGCACTGCTGCTCTGTCTTTCATCCGTGTGACGGACGAAAATGACATCAGAGCTGGAGTATCAAAATATGTACAACCTTACATCAATCGAAAGATCTTTTTCCAAGCTTTCAAACGGTGTTCTTATTTTGTTCATTTGAACAGCCTTTCACAGGTTATAGTGAGTTGAATACAGCAGATCGGAACGATCCGATCCATTCATTCTTGTAGAAAATTGGTATGTTTCTACAGTACTACAATAGAGATACTTCGTTTGCTCCAAAATTCTTTTTTCAATTTACTTGAAATCAGATTTTTGGAATCCACTGTCTGGCCAGATGGGTATCATGATACCTCTAGGATACATAGTGCTCCTATTGTAAATAGCTGTCATATTTGTGTATCACACTTCTGTAGTTGCTGTTGGTGCTCGGTTTTTATTTCCAATTTCAGTATGTCTTATTATTCAAAACATGTGTTCAGCTATGTGGCTTTGTTACATTGAAGTCGTCATTTAATCAGGAAGTCGTCAAAACATCTTTAATTAGTTAGGTTTATGTTTATTCTAGGACGAGAACTCCAACATGACAGGGAGAACTAATGTGCTTTACAGCTTTGAGCTGAACAGACAGAAACATTTTGAGAATTTGTGATATGAAACCTTCTGAATCAAAAGTAATTTGACCGAGACAAACAACAGAAAGTAATACCAAACAACAAAAACATGAGTAACGAGTCTAACTTGGGGAGCATTTCAACCATTCCAAAGCGGGACGCAAAAGTCAGAACTTCTGTGAGGCATCTCGCTCAGATCACAGCATTGGCCAAGTTTATTGATGCAGTGATACAATGGATGCACAATCATGGCAACTTGTCTGATGAAATTGGAATTGAAAGCATCGATCCAATGATGTACAATTCTAATTGTGCATCCTGGTATTATGATGCTTGGCATGGATTCAGGTCATGTACTTGAGTGATCCAAAAGACTGCAAGCATGGACTTCCAACAAGAAACACTAATTACATGATAAAGATTCAACAACAGAAGTTCAAGCAAAGTAATGTGAATGCAGAGATCAAACTTGACCAGGAACTTGAAAAGGTCAAGTTCAGCAATTCAAATTATTACTATAAGGACATCATTGAAGTTGCGGCATGATTCGAGGTAGTCAGTATGATACAGATTTGATTAAAATCATGGCAACAAAATAAAAGAATGGTGAAAGCTAACATGATTTGTGGCATCTTCATGGTACAGCAAAAGACTCCGAGGAAATCATTGGAATGCTTCAACTGCATATGAAGGGTCTGTGTGATGCACAGCATTTGGATTACAAAAGGGATAAGGAGGTGCACTTGGCCCACACTGATGGTACAAGGGAATCTTCTGAGGGTTTTTGTGGATACCAGAAGAAGAGAGTGGGACGGATGATCCAGATTTGGATCTGAGATGAAAGTTGATGTGGCAAGAGTGGACACAATGATGTGGACTGCTAGAAAAAATCACCCCAAGAAAGCTCCTCAGTGATTTAATAGAATGCAACTAAGAAGGACAAAGCAGCTAATAGCAGTGTGGAAGTTGTTCTTGGTCATGACGAGGACACCAATGACAAAGGCCAGGATTTTAAATATGCTTGCCTGCAGACCCACACTATTGGCAAGCAAATGGGGGATTGGAAAAGCATGATTGATGTACTCCACAAAAGTGGCATATTGACTGGTCACACTTGTGCATCAAGCCATTCTGCATGCAACAAAATGGGGGCAATGAATGAGAGACAGTTTGGTGGCGTGAGCCTTAGTAATAACAGGAAGGCATACAATGAATACCGTTGATGTGCCAAGTCAATTATTGTGGCTCAAGATGGAGCATTGGCCTTGAAAGCATTGTTGACCAATGTGAATTACTACAAATAATCTACCTCAAGCAAGATGTGCAAGGTAGACTTCAAAATATTACCACTGTTGTAATCAAGCGGGAGTTGATGTCACTTCAGGATTACTCAGAAGCAAAGCCGAGGGTGTCATCTTGAATCATGATATCAACTCCCACTATTGACTATAAGTGTGGTTTTTTGGAATATACTGAGCACATCTTACTTTGTGGTAGATTGTGTATGTAAGCATCCGTATGGTTTTGCATGATGTTCTAGATTACAAAATTACGCATCTCCCATGTAGACTAAATAGGAATAGGTATAATGGAGAGATTATAATAATTTCTCTTCAACATGAAATGCTGAAAGGGAGAGATGTTCCATGGAAATCTTCATGCAACATTTCTTTCACAATTGGGGCTGCTTTGGGGCAGTATGAATTTAGAACAGCTCAATTGTGAGTTCTCATTCAACAAAATCAGGTCATCCATTCAGTCATAATTTTTCAAGTTGCCAATTTCGACTTGATGTTTGCCTTGTAACCCATGCTTTTATATTTTTTGTCACCATCACATGCTACAAGTGTGTTAGACATTAGACGTTTGAGTTAACTTTTTTCTTTTCAGCATTTTCTTTTTGACTCCAGAATTATGATACTCACATACCATCTATCATGATGCCCCATGTTGTTCTTGTAATTGCAATTGGTCTCAATTCTGGCTCCGAACTCTGGAATCTTGTATCCCTATGTGCTGTTTTGTTTTGCCCAACAAATTATCCTAATTACTACATAAAACAATAAAACCACTACACTAGTGAGTAGCAGGAATAGGAGTAGAACCAGATGTATAGATTTAAAAAAATATGTATAGCTTTTTGTAGTCTACCGTAAACATTGGTTTATAAGAACTGTCACATTATAAGAACCACCCTCTCCAACTGGCATGATATTTGTCATTTTTAGGCCCTAAACACAATCTTTAAAATCTAAATCACTACATATCCATAGTGCTCATCAGCCTCAACATGCCCATATCCATAGCTCCCCGTAACTCCTTCTGGTTCACGAGCTATGTCATTTTCCCCTCAAGCTCACCACACATCACGCACCTACATGCCACCCACATGCTTTTGGCGCACCCACTTTTGGAGCCAAACAGTCCATACTGCCTATTTGATGTAAATTGGGAGGACTAAAAAAAGAGGTTATATGTAAAATTTACTAGCTTCGGGTCAAGAGAAAATTGTATCTTTTGATATTTGCTAGTTCTTAGAAACCGATTTTTACAGTACAACAGATTATATAGTCCTAACGGGAATAACAATGAAAAGTTGAACTTCAACTTGATCAGCTTACAGTGGCTACTTTGCAATGGCTGGATCATCATGACTGGAAATGCAGCTGGTTCTACGATCTTAAAGGACAATGATAGAGATATCACTTTTGATATCATGACCTCCACAATGTGCGGGTTCATTTTTTAATTTGGTTTGTTTGAGATATGGATGTAAGTGCAGTCTTCGTGGAATTCATAGGAAAAATTAACATTTAAAATGACATGGACTATGGAGACACGGAGATGAAGAGTCAATGAGGACAATAGCAAGGGAACTTGTATCAATATTAACTCTCAGAACACTCAGACCATGTCTCCATTGTGCAACGACCAAAGCAAAGCACAAAAATATGTGTTATGAAACTGCTCTCGAAACACTGGAGTCCCTGGTGGGAATGTCTATTTGGACATGTCCAAGGCCATCTTATTTATGATGGATGGTTCTGTGTTCCCACAAACAAGTAGTGGATATCAATTGTTGACGAAGCCAAGGGTAAGAAATGGTGTAACTTCACACCAACAAAGAAATGTGTCGTGAAGTTTACCTTTTAGTTTTGTATAAATTGAAGCAGATGGGACTTCAGTTTGAATCATGCAACTAATTGACAAGATAGAGAAAACAAAGCTTAACAATCATGCTGGGAGCGTTGACTGGAAAACCTTACAAACTCTGGACTTTGAATTCACTTCAAGCGCGACACTTAACAAAAATCTAGCTGAATTTTCGTTCCCATACATTAACAGTGATGCAATGGCTATGATGGAGGCCACTCATTTACCTGTGCCTGATGACTTGTGAGGAAAGTTGGTGATTGAGACAATCAAATGCGCTACACAACTGGATCACTACAAGAACCACAGCTAGAGATACTCATGTATTCAAGGAACATCCACATTGGGTCATCAAATTGAGAACCTGGGGTTGTGACTTAGGTTCCAGATGGCAAAGATGAAAATCACAGAACTGAAATTATGTCAGTTGGAAATCTTCCTGATCAAGAATTGAACATTGTTTGAATGATGATAAGCAACTAATGGAATTGTGACCACTTGCAACATCATCCAGATGAAGGAAATGTATATTGAGCACCCACAAGATGAGTATTTTGAAATCAAACTGAATCCGCAATTGAAATGAAAGCCATAGATATCAATACTGAACCTACCAATGATACAACATCAGATGCAATTAACAACAAAAGACAACTACATGTAAGGCAAGTTCAACGGGCCAACCACTTTGGTACTAACCCTGATAATGAGCACAAAGCAGGGAAGGCTGTTACTCAAACTGATACAATGATTTGATGCGGTCAAACTGTTAGTCAACCTGAGCATCTGATCAATACTAAGGATGTAGCTGTCTCGCAGCAGATATCTGATATTTAAGTGCACTGGCAAAACTGAGAAATGATGAAGATACAGCAGATTGTGTGGAACTTGCTCTCATTGGCGCTAGCATAGATAGCAGTTTTGCCAGTAGGAATGACTTGAAGTTGAAGCTGCTAAACTACCACAAAGTCATGTAAGATCAATGCAAAACAGCATGGAAATAGGAGATTGAAATGACTTCAACCACTTCACTAAATTTAAGGTGTCTACAGTGGCGACCCACCACCAATTACTGAATGATGCTAAAGTTGTGTCCTTCGGGAATAAAGGCAAACAGAAAGTTTCACTTCAGGCAGTTGGAGAGAAAGCAATACTAATCAGACTTCAATACATAGCACAAGTTATGAATCCACATACAATTCATGTTGTGCAGACTCTGAAGGGCATGAATCTGTACTGGGTTGTCATTGTCATCGACATTAAGGGAGCATTTCACAGGCAAGTTCACAATGGGGAGCTGACATATATCAAGGTGCTGGATGGGATGATTGAGAAGCTTGTTGGTAGTAGAATAGATGTCACATTGCTTTTGAAGAGCAATTCACAATACAAAGCAAACATGCATTGATTCTATCAAAACACTGGTCAGAGAGGTGAAGAATACAGAATGCGAACAGTCCAATGAATATCCATGTCTTTACTTGATTTGGAAAAATGGCAGGTTAACTGAAATGCTCTCATGGGTTGACAACATTTTGTCATTTGGACACCCTGATGATATCAAGAAAATTGAAGCAGACTTATAGAGTCCATTTGTGAGCAAGATCAAGGGTGTGATGAATGAGTACATTGGAAATAAGGTTGATGTAGTATGTCATCTTTCCATGTTTAATAGATGCTATTCACATGGCTGCACCTGGAGCAACTCACTTGAAGGCACTGAAACAATTGATGAAATAGGTTGTGGGTAAGGTATGTAGATGATTGGTACTGATTCCTGGCATAGTTTGGGATGGCAACTCAGAGGTCAACTGCTATGTTCATGGGAGACTATGCTGCGAATAAGGATCATTGATGGATGATGAATCATTTCTGATGGTAAGGTGTTCTTTAAGGGATGCTTCAAAGTTTATCACACTGCCTGTAATGTTAGCTGAGTCTCCTTATGGTGTAATGGTAAGACACTTGAATTTCTTGGTCAATCAGTGGAGCTCCCATGGAAGTGACGAATCATTTCTTGCATGAGTTGAAGGACAAAGGATGCACCATGAAATCACTGCACAACATCACAACACATTATCATCCCACATAATTGCAGCCCTCAACCGAACATAACAACAAATCTAGAGCAATCAAACAACACATATTTGTGGTACAGTGCATCCTTAGACACATCTACTGCAGAGGTAAATTACACACTGTTGTTAAATACTGTTTAGCAACAGTTGTGTCTGACACAAAGTGGTCATCTCACAAATTCATGAAGAGGAAAGTTATATATTTGAGGAGTTGATGAGTGCCGTCAAATCTCCTAATTATGATGTTGTGTAGTGATTCATGAAATGAATACTGTTATTTACCATTCTCTCTTACCCTCGACCAGGAAGAAAAACAATTTATTGCACCAATGGTACTTGTATAAATCAAATACAAGCAACAGCTCATGCTCCAATGTCCATTTATTCACCATGGTCAGTTCCACAGAGTCAATCCTCAACGTTCCACACCGCACAGACTGCAATCCTGAATGTTCAATGTTACACCCCAATTGCTTGCACACCACTAACAAATTATCATTGATGACTTTCTTGTGTTCTCAATGACAAAACTGACAAATACAGACATGCTGTAATCCACTGGATGTCAAATCTATGGGAGGGAATTTGTTCCTCCACTCTGCTCATGGGCTTGGATTATCATCATGGTGAATGGTACGTACAAAAGGACCCAGCGTGCATATGTGATACTAGGAGTATTGCTCCATGAGTATCAGAAGAGGAATCAATGGATGCTTGAATTACTGCATTTTTGCTTAAGCAATCAATGGAATAGCAAGATTCTTGCTCGTGTAATTCAAATCTTGATTTTACATTCTCTTTCCTGCTTCAATTTCTCCTCTTGATTCCAAACACTATCAGTGTGCAAATCATCATCGGCTAATCAAAGCAAGTCCTTCAATTTTCTTTGGTTGGTTGTCATCATGGTTGCTGAGTCAGAGGAGAAGGTCGCGGGAGGCTGTTAGGTTGGATTCAAAGCTAATGGAGAGGAAAGAGTGTTGTTTAGTCTTGATGTTCACAACAAGGGGTATCAGAGAGCCCATGGTTCATACTTCACGTTCATGGTGGTGCTTGTGCTGGTGAGAATCTGTTACACTGTAGAATGGTACAAGGTACAATTGTTCTCCTTGATAATTGAATTCCCTCATGGACTATCCTAACGTTGTAAAATACCCCGTAGGTGCACTTGAAGCAACGGACCCATTAAGGTCCACGCAAGGAGTGCAATGTGAATTCATTTGGTTCGGGCAAATCCCCTTGTGATAATACAATTTGTCTGGGTTCCTGGTAGACTCCTGGTAGATATCACAAAAACCTTTTGGCAATACATACTTATTATGGCAAATATTTATATGAGCCTATACACAAGAGGTCTGTATTTCAATCTGAAACCAGTAGGAAAGAGGATATCGCCAAATTTATTGTCAAGATTTTTTTAACAATCTTAGTTTATCACTGAGCAGAATTTTTGTCTTCTTCTTCGTCATGAGACACTTTTTTCACTTTTCGCTATTATTGGTAACATGTGTTAATTTTCCTTATTATTACCTGTAAAAATGCTGTTTTTGTGTTCGACATGCATTGGTAATCTCATTCTTTCACCTTGAGGTTACCTTTAAAAATATATCTAAACCCAATATAACGAATGGCCGAAAATTCTTGTGCACACCAGTTACAACGTGTATCTCATCACCAAAAAGTGGTTTCAATGCAAACGCACCACTTATAACTTGTAACTTGTCACCAAAAAATGGTTTCAACGTAAACGCACTACTCTAAACCCAATATAACGAATGGCCGAAAATTCTTGTGCACACCAGTTACAACGTGTATCTCATCACCAAAAAATGGTTTCAACGCAAACGCACCACTTATAACTTGTAACTTGTCACCAAAAAATGGTTTCAACGTAAACGCACTACTCTAAACCCAATATAACAAATGGCCAAAAATTCTTGTGCACAACAGTTACAACGTGTAACTCGTCACCAAAAATGGATACAACGCAAACACATCACTTACAATGTGTAACTCACCACCAAAAAATGGTTTCAACGTAAACGCACTACTTTAGTGCATCGTCAAAAATATGTTTAGCGTTAAACGTTAACACATCATTTAAGCATAACCAAAAAATATTTCTATATTAACGCATCGCGAAGAATTACAATGTGTAACTTGTCAACAAAATAAGGTTTCAACGTAAACGCACCACTTACAACGGAAACTCGTCACCAAAAATGGTTTCAACGTAAACGCACTACTCTAAACCCAATTTAACGAATGGCCAAAAATTCTTGTGCATACCAGTTACAACGTGTAACTCGTCACCAAAAATGGATACAACGCAAACACATCACTTACAATGTGTAACTCACCACCAAAAAATGGTTTCAACGTAAACGCACTACTTTAGTGCATCGTCAAAAATATGTTTAGCGCTAAACGTTAACGCATCATTTAAGCATAACCAAAAAATATTTCTATATTAACGCATCGCAAAGAATAACAATGTGTAACTTATCAACAAAATAAGGTTTCAACGTAAACGCACCACTTACAACGTTTGAGTAAAGACCAAAAAGTGGTTTCAACGTAAACGCACCACTTACAACGCACATTATTTTAGCATCATCAAAAATTATTTCTACATTAATGCATCACCAAGAAACACACCACTTACACATTCTACATTAAAGCATCACCATAAAAGTTGATCATTCGTTACAAGTTTTGAAATCTCATAAAGTAACGAATTTGAGGCATTCACACTTCAAATTTGAAAGTCATCCATTCTTTGTTATCTATGTTCAAAATGTCACATGACAGCTCTTCAGAAGCATCACTCATGAAATCCACTGAATGTGAGCACTTATGAACTTTTCATTTCTAAACCACTTTGAAGTTCTTATATTCTATGTTTTTGTTCAGGTATGTACGAACATGCAAAACAGCTTAGTATGGAAGCTAAGATGATGAAAATGAAAAATGATAAGAAAAGAAGAAATGAAAAATACAGGCAAAAGTCAAAAGAAGTGAAGCTTCAGATCAGTCAGAAAACAAATATTTACTATAAGAGCAACAGAAATGCAATAAATGAGATGAAAAGAGCAAGGTATAAAATGAATGCAGATTCCATTTGCTTGAGGAGAAAGATGTACTACAAAACCAATGCTGATTCCATACTCCAGAAAAGAAAGATTCAATATGATATTCATGCAGATTCCATCTGTGAGAAGAGAAAGACTCACTATGAAATCAACACTGACCGTATTTCAAAGAAAAGGAAGATAAGGTACAAAGCCAGCGCATGTGTACAAGGAATGAAGCAATACAACCACAGCAAGTCCTCTGGACAGGAATGTGCATTTTCATGTTCTGAGATTGAAAATTCACCAAGTCCTACAAGCAACCAAGAGAACCCACCATGCAACCAAAATTTTCTGCCAAGAGAGTTGAATGAGTCAGAGATGGAAAAAATGGTTCAGAAGATCAGAGAGAAGATTTGCCTGTCAACTGCTGTGGATGGTGATATAAATCGGCACCGTGCACATGTATGCGTCATTTGCGATCATCTCATCATTGGATTGGAAGAAGTCAAATTTATCGAGAAAGAAGCGTTGTTGGAGAGCTCATCAAAATTAGCAGTCTCAACTTATGAGGAGTACTATGATAGTGTTTCCATGCACCCAGAATTGGTGAAACAGTACCAAGTTGAGGATTGTGATTTGAAGCATTTGTTGCTCTCTCCCAGGGCAAGAGTAGATCAGAAAGGGTATGAGTGTTGTGAGATGTGCTATGGGAGCTTAAAATGTTCGAGAAATAAGGATCAAGACAAACCACCCAAATTTGCAATAGCCAATGGGTTCGCAATAGGTCACATTCCTGAAGTCATCAATTTTCAAGACAAAAATGGCAATATCAAAAATCGAAGCATTAATGCCGAAATTGATTTGGATGATCTTCTTTGTGCTTCAATCAGTCCAGTGAGACCATTTGGATATGTTCATGCTTACACTGGCGGAAGTCAAAAATCCTTGAAAGGGCATTTTTCTATGTTCAGTGTTGATCAATCTCATGTAGGAGGTGCACTGCATAAGTACAGGAGCTCTACTGGTGGGAAAAACATTTATGTGGTACTATGTGGCAGAATGACTCCTGCTCAGAAAAATGTTGTGAGGAGGCAAGCTGAATTGGACACAGACCTTTTTATGGATCTTTTAACATGGTTCATCAAGGAATCAGGTCATAAGGGATACAGCGATGTGGTGCCTCCAGATGAATGTCCCAAGCCTGTGATTATACTGCAAGATGATGACAACGAGAACAATACTTCTGATCCGGTTGCCCCAGAATTAGAATGTCAGATTCAAGGAAAGACGTATTACTTTTCAAGTGAGTCACAAAATCCAACTACAGACAATTCTGTTTTTGATAGCACTGAGGATTTCGTCCAAGCTATGCTGGAGTCAACTTCACCAACTATGTTGATGTATGGTGGTACTTATTTGAGAGGACATGAAATCAATTTGGAAGATGCCTTCCCTATCCAATTTCCATTTGGATCGGGATGTCCAAATTTGGGTAAAAAGAGAAAGGTGGAAGTTTCCAATGAAGCATGTCTGAAGCACTACATGCGACTCTCCTTGAACCAGTTCATGAGGCCAGATTTCATTTTGGTTTGTTATCATCTGATGTGTAGAAATGCATCTTATACTACAGGACTGATAAAATGCAAGTCCAACTATCAAGGGCAGGCACTGGGAGAAAGGATTTCAAAGCTGTCTGTGGGTGATGTGCACAAAGCTGCAAAAGAGCTGAACAGAAGGGAACAAAACAATGAACCCCTTGATTTAAACACCCCAGCAGCATCATTTTTGAAATCTGTCACAACATCATGCAAAATTCTCGGACACACAGCGGAAGCTGCTAAGGAAGCTCGAAAGAAGGTGTATGCACTCAGTGACTACTTTGGTCCCCACAGCATCTTTTTCACAGTTACTCCAGATGATGAGTGTAATTTCAGGGTGCACATGTATGCTAACCAAGGAAAGGAAATAGTCATTCCTACGGTGGATTGTTGCGAAGCTGATTGCATTTGTGATTTTGAGCTGAGGCAAAAGAAGAGGACAAAATATCCAGGAGCTTGCTCTCTAGACTATCAAGCTGCAATGCAAGTAGTGTGTGAACTGTTAGGATGGGATTTCAAGAAAAATTGCAGCAAGGGTGTAGGAATGTATGGCAAATGCAAGGCTTTTGTTAGAGGAAGTGAAGAACAAGGAAGAGGATCATTGCATGGCCACTGTTTAGTTTGGTTAGATAGCTTTGATCAGTTGAAAGACTCTTTGTTTGATAATGACCCAGTGAGACGCCAAAATGCAAGAAAGGAACTTGAGGGATTTGTTGACAGACATTTCTGTTCTGATTATGGATATTCTCCTGAACTTGAAGTAATTCATGAGGAATGTCAAAAGCATGGCTGCATCTCAGATATGTTCCAAGAAAAAGATGCACAAACTCTTAGAGACTGCAGATCAGAATCTCATAGGATGGAATTGAAGGGTCATGTGATGGAATGCAAATGTTGTGCTGAAGAAGGATTATCAGGTGAAAATACCGAATTGTCAACATTCAACCTTACAAACATGGCTATGGAGTCAATGAGAAATTCCAGATGTGCCGAGCCTATTAGTGTTGAGTTTCCATTGTCTCGAGAAAGATCAGATTTAATGACCTATCGATACCCGCTAGATGGAGCTACTGAAGAAACAGGATTTCTTTTTGACAGTGAATTCAGGCATTTGGTAGCAACAAGGAGAATGAATGAGCACGACTGGAAGCATAGGACATCTTGCTTCAAATATGGCAAAGAGTGTCGTTTTCCATTTCCAAGACCTGCCATTGAAAACACGACATTTATAGAAGACAATGATGATGAAACAAAGGCAACTGTTTGGAGATCGTTGGAGAAAGGCGACACAACCATTTACCCTTACACTGTGGAGAGCAAGAGATCATTGGGATCTCAATTTTTGAATACGCACTGCAAGTACATAACCAAGACTCTTGGCTGTAACAGCAACATTCAAATCGGTAGTCCCAGGTGTGTGTTTTATGTTGTTCACTACTCGACAAAATCTACCCAAAAAGAAGACAGAGGTGTTGATTTTGATAGAGTGGGAAAACAAGTCATTCGTCGCATCCAGAAAGAAGAGGAAAAGTTGGTGGCTGAAGGATTGCAACATACACCAAACATGGAACAAGATGCCTGTTTCCGGGAGGGTTTGTGCCGTTTCCTCATTGGAATGAGTGTTCACTTGAGTCAAGATGTTGTTAGTGCAACCATGGCTCATCTTCTGTTGTGTGAGAATGGTTCTAGATTTTCATTTTCACATGATTTTCAGGATCTGCTAGTTGGACAAATGCTCAATAAGCTACAGGGTGAAGCCCCAGGTGACTTTGTACTCCGCAGAAGGAACAGGGGCGAAAATGGAGAAGTTGTCATGTGGGCAGATTACTCTGTGAATGATTACTTGTTCAGGCCAGACTGTTTGGAAGATTTGAGTTTCTATGAATTTGCATTGAAGTTTGAGAGGATTCCATTTTCTTTCAATCGAATGAATAGTCGAGATGAGAGCGGCATGCCAGTACTCCAAGATGATGAGTTTGCATTCAAAGAAGATCATCCAGGAAGAAGATACTGCTACCTCAGAGCATCCAAAAAGATGAGAATTCCAAAATTGGCAATGCCCAAAGGAATGCTATGTGATATTGAAGATTTGGAGTTATCTGATGATGAACCAAGTAGAAGTGCACTAGAATCAAGAGAAAACTATGCAAAAATTGCATTGCTCCTTTTTCATCCTTTCAGAGATGAATCTATTTTCCATCATGATGAGAGATCTTGTTTGTGGGATAAACTTATGAATGCTATGAATGAGAATATTGAATCTAGCAAATTTTGGAAAAATGGGGGGAGAATTCTCCAAAACATGCAAGACAATTTGCAATGCAGAAAGTGCAAGGTTCCCACTGATAGAATCAAAGCAACTACAACATCAAGAGAAAGCGATAATATGGATGGTCCTGCAGGGAGATTCCATGAATGTGATAGTGATTCTTCAGATTATGATGATGCGGTTTCAGTTGATTCTTATAATGAAAATGAATTTGAAGAGGATTTGTGCCAAGATGAAAGTTGTGTTGAAAGATCCCTAAATGATCTCAAAAAGGGGGAATCTCTTTCAAGCAACAAAACAATCAATACTAGGTCACTTGATGCAAGTTCAATTTTTCTAGCTGGGAATGACTCCTCAACCAGTGGCAATGAAGCATCATGGAGTGCAACAAGTTCATCCAATGCTCACACTGACAACAGTGTTTTTGGGCATGGGGCAAGTAAATACAAAACTCTACTTGCTTTCATCAGTGGTGCTACCATCAAGAATAACATGCAAGAGGATATGCAAGAATCAGATTTTTCAGAAGAGGGAATCGTTGATAGTGATTCATCAGAAGCCTGTATTCTTGAGGACAGGGAATGAGCAGAACTCGGATTTACATCAAATTTCAACAGAGGTTCGATTCCAACGATGCAGGGAGTTGCCAATCGTGTTTCAAGGGAAAAGCATATTACATTGGACAGAATACAGTATATTGCTTATGAAGTCATATGCAGTTCTTTTCTCCTGAATCTGATTCGTGAGAGTCTGGACTCACAGTCATGTACTGCATCTGGATTTGCTGATAGTAATGAAGATATCAGAGATGAAAGAACAACTTTTATAAAACAGAAAGTGGAACAGAAATTGAAGGACCTAGGTGCCAAGGAGCAACTGTTGATGTTTGTCACTGGACCAGCTGGAGCTGGCAAAAGTACTGCAATTGATGTTGCCCAACAATTTTGTTTCCAATTTTGCAAATCTATGGATATTCTTTGGGGTGATAAGACCTTTTTGTTTACTGCTATCACTGGATGTGCTGCAGCCTTGTTTGGGGGTGTTACCTTACACAGTGCAGCTTACCTTAATTCAAAGTCCAAAAATATCTCTCCTGAGATGCTTCATAACTGGGAACAAGTTCGAATGCTGATCATAGATGAAATCTCATTTTCGACATGTGATCAGATGGAAAAACTGAATTCCCGTCTAAATATGATTCGTCGAAGGCTGTGTTCAGGTGGAAAGGGATTGTCCCCAAATATGATTTTTGGGGGGTACTCAATTATATTTTGTGGTGATTTCCGTCAGATACCACCAGTGAAAGCAAGAGAAAGCCAACTCTTGTATTCCAATTCATCCTTGTGGGAAAACTCAATAAATGTTGCAATCATTCTTAACAACAGCCAACGATTCAAAGATGACCCTGAATATGGAAGGATCCTGAAAAGAATGTGGGATGGATTGTTCACAAAAGAAGACTGCAATGCCATCAATGAACGTCTCATTGGCCAGCAAGTTAAATTATCTGAAATCCAACCTGATGCTGATATTGCATATGCTTGTTGGAAAAACTCAGAGAGGGTGTCCATTCATGCCTCTGTTTTCCAAAAACACATAAAAGACTTTCCGTCAGTAGAGAGTTCTGACCCTCCACCAGAGCATACTGTTGTTATTGAAGCAGATATAAGAAAGGCTCCAAAACGGCGGAAATCAAAAAAGACTTTTTTGGAGGAAACTCCATTGCCAGCAAGAGTGACGACTGAGTTAAGAAATAAAATTTATGCTAGATGTGGTGACTGTGATATGAAAGACCAACAAAAAATGTTGACCCTGCATTAAAACTTTATGTTGGGGCACATTGCATGATAATCGACAATGATGATATATCAAGGGGAAGAGGAAATGGTACATTGTGTAGAGTCATTGGGGTGAAGAGGAAATCCAACACAACTTTGAATTGGAAAAATTATGATGGGAAAAAAGTTTATACAATAAATGTTGCTGATGTGGATTATGTTGAGTTTGAACACTTTCCAAAAAAGATTGAACAAATCAAGCTTGAAGAACAGATCTCTTCATTAGAAAATCTCCTCCAGAACGATCCAATGAACGAAGACATAGAAGCACAGCTGCATGGGTTTCAGACAAGATGACGAAAAATTGTTTCCTCAAGAAGATTCAAGCTGAAACCAAAGAGGTACTATTGCACATTCTACAGAAGTGACATTGATCCACCTGACAAGGGTATGAGACAGACACAATCATCAAAAAAGGAGAGCACAAACAGAAAGTTATCATGATACAATTACCTATCAATTTGAATGAGGCCACAACTGCTCACAAATTACAAGGTATCACAAAAAAAGAACTCATCATTAATAATTGGAATTATGGCCATGGTTGGGCTTACACTGTGTTATCGAGAGTGAGAACGAGACTAGGATTGTTTCTGAACAAACCTCTACTGTACAAGCCAGGGGCATTTAAACTTCCACCTGCTTTGATAGCGTTTCAACATAGACTGCTTGCAAAAGTTCCAGATAGAGCAAAAACATAAGATCGTTTTGAATGGACACTGTAGAAGAATTACACAAACAAATCATGCAATATTTAAAGCTTAACAGTGACCTAAGCCGTTTGGGAGATAAAAAATACTAAATACCTATTAGCATAGATAGGGTAATAGAGATTGTTGTTGTTGGTAAATTGTGAGCTTATCATTTAGGTTTTACAAGTGAGACCTGCATCATGTTCGAATGAGACATAAATGATCATTAAGAGATTGGCAGTGATAGGTGGCAGTTGCATGACTGCCTCATATCCAACTGTCTTGAAGGAACCGTCCCATGGGAAGGTTCCTGAGAAGGAAAGCTGCCAGTGGATATTCAACCTAAGAAAACACCTACAATATGTATGGTGGATTCTTAGGAAGGAAAGTCTTGATTGGCTATGGTTTCTGAGAAACTCATATCCTATGACTGTTGAGTCCTTCCTTTGTATCAAACAATGTGAAGGAGACCTATGGAGTTCCACTTGGAAGCTCCAGATTCTTGGCCTATGTCACTCGCCCCCACGAATGGAGTATCAGGTGGAAAAAGAGGAAAAAAACCCTTGAAGGGAAAAAAATTAACCTATAACCCCTGTATGGTGACTAGCTAAAGCGTAAGTGTTGTACGAAAGAGGGAGGTGCCACAGAAAAAATACCATGCTTAAGTTAAGGCTGTTGGTTAAAAAAAGGTGTGACTCTTCTGATGTTAAATCTTTCAGATTTAGTAGCGCGTTGAACCCTGATAGTCCCATTCGTATGAATAGTTGTGATAGTCCAAGGATCACTTTCATACCGACTCTCTGATGTGCGGAGGATACCATCTTTTCTAAGAAGTACTTGATCACCAACTTTATAATCCCAATCACGGCGTGAGCGATTTTCCCGCATCGTGTTGAGGTCAGTCTGGCGCTGCCTATGTTCTCCTATTCTGTTCCAGTCAGCAAGGAAGGGCACGTCGAACGCTTGTGGGTTCTTGACACTGGTTGGCTTACGCTTGATCCCATATGATTCACAAAGGGCTTCGAAGTGAAGTTTAAATTCGCTTCCATTGTCGTAGATAATGTATTGACAACGTGGATAACGGCTAAACCAGGTCTTGTTAACTAAATTACTGATCATTGCAGATGACTTGTCAAAGTATGGTAATTTAGGTGTATTATGAGTCTTAGTGCCCTGTTGCCCCTTGTTATCCGTGGGAGTAACCGCATCTGTGGTTACCGGCAGTTCTACTACTTCAAACCAACTGGAAGCTGGATCGATCATAGTAAGACACATAAAGTCAATTTCTGTCCCATCTTTACCTTTGAGGGTATATGGTCCAATAAGGTCCACACATAATGCCTCCCAAGGGTTTGTGATGACTAGCTTAGTAGGGAGTTTCCCATACTTATGCTTGCGTCGTTTGTTGACTTGACATATACGACAGTTTTTGACATGTGATCGGATGGTACTTCGCATACCTTTCCAATACATCGCTGCATGTAACGTCTCTTCAAGACGTGTGTGCCCAGGATGCTGCAAGTAGTGGTGGTACCAGCTAACTGCTCGACTTTGAAGGGATGTGGGAATGACCATCTTGCCATCCTTACACAACAAATGTGTATCCTCTACTAATTGAGTGGTATACTTGTCATGTCTACTAAGCCGTTCTAAAGTTGCATCTGTTGCCTGGGCTTGTGCAATTTCCTTCACTGTTAATGGGTAAATTGCATCTTCGTCGCTGCGATTTGCAAACACCAGATTGATACTATCTTGGTGAGTAGAAGTGCTATTAGCACTTGAAGCATGCTCAGTGTAATGACACCAGCATTTCGTGAACGTCATCCAATTGGCGTTGTCATCCTTGATCGGACCGAGTCTAACCTGGAGATGGCGTCAGCAACAGTGTTATGGATGCCTTTTATGTGCACGATTTCGGGACCATACTCCTCTAGGAGTAACCTCCATCGGTATACTCGGTCTGAGGTTAATCCAAGGGCATCTTGGATTAGGTTTTTATGATCTGTAAAGACCTTTATTTGTTGTCCCCACAGTATACCTTTGAACTCTTTCAGTGTCTCCACTATGGCCAGTAGTTCAATTTCGGTCACACTGTATCTTTGTTGCGTCTCAGACAACTTCCTACTGAAGAACGCAAGAGGCCTATTACCTTGAGTTATCACTGAACCAAGTTGTTTAGACGAGGCATCAGTAAATATTTCAAATGGCTTTGAAAAATCAGGGTAGGCTAAAACTACATCTTTAGCGATAGCAGCTTTTACGTTATCAAATGCTATTTGATGTACCTCATCCCAATACCAAGGTCGCTTTTTAGTCTTCTTGGCTTTGGTGACTTTGGTATGACCACACTCCCCTACAAGTGAGGTGAGTGGGGCAAGCATTTCACTACGTCTTGCCCAAAGATCTCGATAGTACTGGACCATGCCCAGGAACCTACGGAGGTCTTTGACTTGTTTTGGTGGCGTAATTGCGAGTATCGCTTGTACTTTGTTTGGTTGTGGCTTGATGCCAGTCCTTGTTAAGATATACCCTAGGTATTCTGTTTCTACAGCACAAAACTTCGATTTTGGGGCATTGACTCTCAAGCCCGCATCTCGCAGTCTGGTAAGAACCCTCCTTAAATGATCTAGGTGGTCGTCC
This sequence comes from Cyclotella cryptica, assembly GCA_013187285.1. Lineage (NCBI taxonomy): Eukaryota > Bacillariophyta > Thalassiosirophyceae > Thalassiosirales > Thalassiosiraceae > Cyclotella > Cyclotella cryptica. The sequence continues at coordinate 111,823 of JABMIG010000131.1, read as the reverse complement.
AAACTTGCCCTGGTGATGCAAAGCAAATCATCCAGATAAGTCCTTACGAACTCTAAGGCCACCATTAGCTCTGACATCTTTGCCTGAAAATGTCTGGAGAACCTGCTATACCCATCGGTAATCTAAGATAAGAATACTTTCCCCAAGGGAAGATGATGGTGCAGATCTTGGATGCATCAGGATCCAATCTTATGGTGTAGTAACCCATGTTTAAATCAAGGGCTGTAGCAAAGGTAAATCCTTCTAACTCTTGCAACACTGTACTGATTTTAGGTAATGGAAACGGTTTCCTAACTAGTCGTTTATTCACCTCCCTAAAATCTGAGATAAAGCGTACGGTGTTATCTTTTTTTGGTATTATAAATGTGGGTGACGCCCATTCTGATGCAGGCTGAAACTCCAATACCCCCAGTTCACAGAGCCTGTTCAATTCTTTGATTATGGTCTCTTTGTGCATTCTTGGCACTGGGAATGGTCGGCCATGATATGGCGTTACGCCTTCCTTTAATTGCAGGGAGACAGGGTCTGTTTTCCAATCACCTAGTGTTCCATCAAAAGTTCCTCAAATTCTGTGAGTAACTCTAGTAACTTGTTTTGGTCTTGGAGACTAAGGTGAGTACAGTTGGTGCTAACAACTGATTGGAGGTCTGCTTTTTCATATTTAGCGCCTAGGATATGTACCACTCGCTGAGTCGCATCTTGCGTACTGCTGGGTTCATGAGCCATGCTGTTGTTAACAGCCCAGGCTTTGTCCATTGTTGACTTAGTCAGACTATTGATGTCCCTCATTGGCAAAATGACGTCATCAATTGTTATTTCTTTTGTTCGAAAATCTAGAACAATTCCTAACTCTTTCATGGTATTACAACCAAGAATGAGGTCATACATTGGCTTGGCCATCTTCTTCTTATCATATTCCACAACGTCTGGCCTCACCAGATACTCCTTGCTGTTGGAATAATCAAAAATTGAAGATTAACTTCACTCCTTCCTTTGGTTAGGAAGTCCCCATTCGACGTGTGCCAAGAATTTGGCACCTGCCTAGCCAAGTAGGGGAAATGCATGGATGCTCCTTTTCATGGAACATCAAGTCACCATCAGATCCACTATCAAGTAGAACTTTAAGGACTTTGTTACTAGTGCAACTCTTCCTCGAGTGTTCGTGTCTCTGTGGAAGTTGATTTTCAGTTGCTAAGGTGTGCCATGCTTTGGCCACTACAGCTGTGACTCTTCCTTCTGTTTGACTTTTGAAAGAAGTGTTCACACTATTGAGAAAGGCACCCGACAGTTCGGGGTCCGACAGTTCGGCAGTTATCTCACTCTGTGTGTTGTTTTCGACTTTTGCTGCAAGATTTTTTTGATCTTGATTTGTCGTAATATTGTAAACAATTCGATTATTTGAAATTGAATGTTTCGGTATCTCATTAAGATTTTTAAATCTTTTATAAACTCTTTATTCGAATTAATATTTGAATTTGAGTCAACGGTAGTTTTACTCGGACTGGGGTAAGTATCACTTGGTTGTTTACTACTTTTTAGTTTCTTACAACATTTACTTAATTCCCCTGTACTACCGCACCCATCCATTCAGGACGAGTCGGAGTCATCGCTGTCACTTTCGTGGACGGCGCTATGCTTCTTCTGCGAACGCCTGAGTTTCTTGTTAGATTTCTCAAGTTTCGATCTTCGCAGACAACTGCGCATAGGCACTATTGGTGCGAGGAGAAGCCTCACTAGAATGCGAAGGTCCACGGGGCTTTCTCCCTGTGAATTCCTTTTTAAAGGAACCATCCTTCGCATACTTGCGGCAGTCTTGCGTATTATGGGTCGTGTGCGTGCCCCCATGCTTCTTGCACAAAATACAGTGCTTCGCAGTTGTGGTACGCTTACGCGGGATACGATCCTTAAACGTAACCATCTTCTGCTTGGAGGAGTCGCCAGACTTCGCAGAGCTTTTTGGCCCATCACGATCCTTGTCGGTCGGATAAGCCTTCTCGATGCGTTTGAGTGCTTCTAGAAGCTTCCGAACGCTTTGGGGTACCGTTGCCCCACTGAGTTCGTATTGGTCTTGCCAATTCCTTGGGACCATGCGTAATATGTGACTAGCTAGGTCCGGGTCATCGAACGGCTTCACCGCAGTGGTGAGCTTGGTGGCACGGTTGGAGTAGTAAAGACAGGGCAATAAGCTTCTTCGGCCTTTGTGGCCTTCTTGATGCAATCCTTCTGGTCCTTGCAGACTTTATCATATGCCGTATCAAGGCCCTTCTGCCTCACGGCATCCAGGGCTGCTTGGACATGCATCAGGAATTGCTCCGGGGTACCGTTTGACCATACGGATACCCTCAGCTCTACCTTACCAGGTAGGGTGAGCTTCATCGTGCTGGCGGTAGTATCTACTGCCAAAGCATCTTGAACTACATCCCTTTCGGTATGTATGGCACGGGCGGCTTGTTCCGTCCCGGGTTCCTCTCACACTCTTGGCTCTTAAGTCCATCAGGGACTGCCCTTGAGGTGCTCATTCTCTTAAGTGCGTCACCTAGGCGTGTACTGATGAATAGGGCTTTAAAAAAGCTCCTAGGGGTACCGCTGACATGAGCGAATTCTCGTGGTTGACGCGACGTAGTTGCGTTTTGCACACTCTCGTATGACGTAGCTGACGACGGGTCTGCTTGCAACGGAGCACGAAGTGACGGAGTGGAGGGAAAAAACTTTCGTTGGCTTTCACGCGAGAAGGTCGCGGAAACGGCTATCTATAGATAGTGACCTAAGCCGTTTGGGAGATAAAAAATACTAAATACCTATTAGCGTAGATAGGGTAATAGAGATTGTTGTTGTTGGTAAATTGTGAGCTTATCATTTAGGTTTTACAAGTGAGACCTGCATCATGTTCGAATGAGACATAAATGATCATTAAGAGATTGGCAGTGATAGGTGGCAGTTGCATGACTGCCTCATATCCAACTGTCTTGAAGGAACCGTCCCATGGGAAGGTTCCTGAGAAGGAAAGCTGCCAGTGGATATTCAACCTAAGAAAACACCTACAATATGTATGGTGGATTCTTAGGAAGGAAAGTCTTGATTGGCTATGGTTTCTGAGAAACTCATATCCTATGACTGTTGAGTCCTTCCTTTGTATCAAACAATGTGAAGGAGACCTATGGAGTTCCACTTGGAAGCTCCAGATTCTTGGCCTATGTCAAACAGATCGTTTTGAATGGACACTGTAGAAGAATTACACAAACAAATCACGCAATATTTAAAGCTTAACATAAAAAATGCAATCCTATTTTGACACTCTTCAAATCACAGTCACATCTTTGATTTCCCATAGAAAAACTATGACTTCAATTCAAGACTGATGACCTTACAAATGAGCGACATTTACACACTCAGCCATACCACACATCTACTGCTAAAAATCTTGCAGCGGCTGCTAGTAATATTTAGAGGAATCTGTATAATCGCCAAATTCATATATTCAGCAGAGATACTGTAACGTGTCAAGATTTTTTTTAAAATCTTAGTTTATCACTGAGCAGATTTTGTCTTCTTCTCCGTCGTGAGACACTTTTTTCACTTTTGCACTTTATGGTTGAATTCATATATACTCTGGTGAAAATACCCGTAAAAGCCTAAGTGTTTTGGTTTATACGCATGGGTATTCAATGACTGTTGATATGTGATTACCTCTAAAATTATATCTAAAAGCAATTTGTAGCATGGCCAAAAATTCAATACATGCTTACTTGTAACGAGAAGCGTGAATCATCAAGCAGATAGCCACGCGCGGCCATATTTTTGCATTGCCCCATAACAAAACAAAACAATGGGATTTCCGCTCACGCAGACAGTCATCCCCTTCGATCTCTGTGAGTTCATGGAGTTTTGAGCCGCGAGTTGGCTCATCGTCTTCCCAGCCATCGCGCCAACACGACGTCCTTAACGCCCCCTCAAAAGACAGGTTGGCTGTTGTGTTATGCTGATTTTGGTTTTTTTACGTGCTAAACAATTTAATTGAAAATCGTCCTTACTGACCCTGCCATTCCTCCCCGCACCCCTCCCACATCTAATCATCAACATCGCGACGTGGCGCGTCCTCTACAATAAACAGCCGTGCTGGCAAAAAAAGAATCAGGTCAATTGCTCACCTGAGTGGTGAGTTCTGCTTTTTTTATTTTCAACTATTTAATAGAAAATCGTCCTTACTGACCCTGCCCTTCCTCTCCACACCCCTCCCACATCAAATCAACAACATCGCAACGTCGCCGCGTCCTCTATAATAAATAGCCGTGCTGAAAAAAAAAGAATCAGGTCCATTGCTCACCTGACTGGTGAGTTCTGCCATTTTTTTATTTTCAACTATTTAATTGAAAATTGACACAACTGACCCTGCCCTTCCTCTCCACACCCCTCCCACATCAAATCAACAATGTCGCCGCGTCCTCTACGATCAACAGCCGTGCTGGCCAAAAAAGAATCAGGTCCAATAATCACCTGACTGGTGAGTTCTGCCATTTTTTTTTGATTTCCAACTATTTAATTGAAAACTGAATGTGCTGACCCTGCCCTTCCTCTCCACACCCCTCCGACATCAAATCAACAACATCGCGATGTCGCCACGTCCTCTCAGAGCAACAGCCCTGCTGGCAAAAAAAGAATTAGGTCTATTACTAACCTGACTGGTGAGTTCTGCAATTTTTATTTGTTCTTTTCAACTATTTAATTGAAAATGTCAGCGCTGACCATGCTCTTCCTCTCCAAAACCCCTCCCACTTCAAATCAACCCCATTGGCCCATCGCCGCATCCTCTCATATCAAGAGCCCTGTTGGCAAAAAAACAGGTCTATTGCTAACCTGACTGGTGAGTTCTGACATGTTTCTTTTTTCTTTTCAACTATTTAATTGAAAATTCAATCTACTGATCCTACCGTTCCTCACCATACCCCTCCCAATTCAAATGAACTTTGGCCAACAACTATGGACTATCGTAGCGCCCTGTCAGCGCAAAAACCGTATTGAAATAGTTCGAAAGGACGTAGAAGAAGAGGGTAGCGAGGGAGAGTAGTGACACTTAATTGTAATCTCTTTGTTGTCTCTGGGTCAATACTGAATATTTTAGATCTAATTGTAATATCTTTGTTGTCTCTGAATCAATACTGAATATACATCACATTATCTACACTGAGTATGTTACATTGCATGTCTACTAGAGAGTACAACGACATCGCTGAAGACATGTCATATGTCGCGACAATCACATGTCTTCTAGACACCCCACGAAGTACCAGTTTAATTTTAGTGCTGACACGTTACATCTGGCGTTCGTAGGTAACATACTAGATTCTACGTATCACAAAAAATAAAATCGCGACACTACTCTTCATCACCATGAGGATTTCCGCCGCCGCCACCGCATCACATCGATCATGACAAATATCGTCCCAACACTGGGACCGCTGCAATCTCCCTCATAGCAACATCGCCTGCAACCATCCTGCGCCTTGGTTTGGTCAGATTCCACGTATTTTACGAGGAATCACACCGTTTCTTAGGAGGAAATTTTGTTACACGGCAGCCATCGCGACAACGAGGAGGGAAGATGGCAAATTATGACATGGCAAGTGTTTTTTTGGTGCTCATATCCCCATTTTTGCATTAATTTGTTGCCTCACCGATGCCTTCAATGTTGTTTATTTCTCTGTCATCCTGGGTGGACTTTTGGACTTCCAGTGACGACGTACCGGCATCAGATGGCAGACCCCCAGGTGCTGATGTAATTGTTATTGTCGCAGATGATGGTACGCAAATGGGCCTCCTGTAGATGTTGCCACTGACACTGAGGATTGATATCCCAGTGACGATGTATCAGAAACAGATTATGGAAATTGATGTGGGTAGAATCATAGAGAAAATGGCTCATTTCTAGGTTATTACATTTTCACCAGAAATCAGAGCATGAATATAGTTCACCTTGGTTGCCGTGTGGTTCTTTGAAGTGATCAATCCTGTCTGTCCTACAAACATTCCAGTTTCATTACAAAATGAATTAGTTGACTATTCCAGATGAAGATGCAATTAATTACATAGTTTAATTTAAAGCAACAAATTTCCTGACACTATTTATTACATGTCTCTCTCTTTGACTGCATATGCAATATGCTCGATTTCGGCCAATAGTTGATCACACACCACACCCAGTGTTGTCAAACTATTTGTTTTTTTGCATTGTGATGTTTCTGGGCTTCTCCTGGTAGTGACAAATTCTGTCCAATCTTGCGCACTGACAATTGATGTGAGTGTTCGCTCCTCCTTGACATTGAAAGTTGCCACTGTCATGAACAGCAACGCCAGGTTTGCATGGTATGTTCTGGCCTTGGCAGCCTTCTTGACAAGAACCTTAACCCTTACGTAGGCAGGTGGCACATATTTTTTTGGCGAAAAACTCACATCTCTCGTCCATCCCACCTCCGACGACATGGCTGCGAGAGTGCCGATACCCCACTTTCACATGACTAATGGGGACTAAACTCCGCACGAGCACTCTCCACAACCCCTTCAAGCTCCCAGCCAAACCGTACTTCAGGAGACATTCACCGCGATGTTCTATATTCATGATGTCACGCAGGAATCGAATTCTCGATCTGACACAGCCCAAAATGCACCATCTGATGACGATGGTGTATTGGATGAGGAATGCAATGATTTTGCTCCATCGCAAGCAGCGAACTTGAAGAGGAGGTATATGAGGAGCACTACAGACCTCGACCGCACGATGTTCAGCCCTCTGTCATCAAGCTTGCACCCCATGCTTTTGGCCTTCCACATGCAGCAGAAGCATTCAATTCTACCCAAAGTGCTGCCATCACTGACATATTTGTGGTACATTAGCAACATCACACCACTCAACTTGTATAGCTGCGGGATACAAATAGTATACCAACAGCTACAAACAGCAAACCACACACAAAACAATGACACATCTAATGATGTCAAAAGCTTCTCAAGAAAAACAGATCTTTTTTCAGTTTTGTCTAATTATAAATACTACATGTCATTGGTCAAATAAGGAAATGGTTTCTTGTGGATGATTAGTTTTCTTTTTGCATTTAAATACTTTTGTTTTATTCTGGTCTCTCAGCTTGACAACACATCCTGCTTGTGCAAGATCATCGCAACTGTACCCTACTGTCATGAACCCTCACTAGAATTATGGGATATTACGAGGAAAAAGAACTACCCATGACAACAAAATGAAAAAGCTGCACAAGCCTAATTGGATGAGGAAAGCAGCACCCCTTCCCTGTGAATGTGACAAATGTTACTTTTGCTTGAATTCACTCACTACAGGTGTTGATCCCAAGAGTAAGAGGCCTACTGTCACGGCGTTCGTGTAGCGCCACTGCTCTCGCACCAGGACGATTGACTGCACTGACAAGCGAGTTGATTTACAGATTGACAGTTCTTACTGCAAGCAGTGCTACAAGGAAGACCAGGCACAAGAGCAGAGAAGTTGAACGGGATTAATACATCTCATATGGGCTGCCCGTCATGCGAAGAATGTATTTGTAAATCTTGCTGGGACAAGGGATACGACATGCACAAGAAGAAGCATCCTTGACTGTGTTGTTGTTCATTGATTATTTGTAGTAAAGACTTAAAATTACACAAACCTACTGCCAACACATCTATTATCAATATGTGAAACTTGGAATGGTCAAAATCCACCATCTACGAGCCTAATTGTGGCGATGCATGCAAACGACGATACAATGACGATACTGCCTACCTAAGGGTTAAGCTCTGCCTCACTCCTATTTATGTTAGGAGTGAGGTGCACATATGTTGTCACAATAATTTGAGTCAACAGGGAAGATATTGACCGTGTAACAAGTGTGCACGATGAATTGGTCAATATTTTTCCTGAAAATGTCCCTTCAAGCACGATTTTGAATGACTTGCAGTGGTCAGACACCCATCGACCGATATACCGTTGGAAAGCTCGTGAAAAGACGAATCCGTAGAATTTTGCACAAATCCCGCTGCAAGGGCTGTGGGAAGAGTTACATGCAATTTACGAAAATTGACGAGAATCGTGTTTTTTTTTGTTACAAAATGGGGTGCGTCAGTACTACAATTAAACTGGTAATGTCTTCCTGACATGTTGCGGCGACATTCCGAGACATGTCTTCAGTGTTGCAGAATATCGCGACATGACATGTCTTTGGTACCCCCCAGCCGACATGTTGTGTCGCGACATTCCTAACATAGGTTATCTGGGCTGTTGCAAATTCGAAAAGACTACTAGCGCGACTCTAGAGAAATTTATTATGAGGCAGATCTATACCATACTCATCAACAGGCTGTTCAGCGATCACTCCCACGCTCTGCTATTTATGCGTAGCGATGAACTCCCATGTTATAAGGGCTGTTGCAAATTCAAATGAGACTCATTGCATGCGACTCCTACTCATCCTTGGAATAAAACTTGGGCAATATTTCTCTTTCTCGCAAGACTGTTGGGATATGTACTTGACCTCACCCTACTTTAGAACTCTATTCATTCCACAGCAAAACCTATGTCCATGTTGGAACCTGGCACAACTCTACCTAGGTAGCTGCCACCTTGTCATAATCGACCAAAATGACGTCAGAAGTGGTACTCGTGCACGTTTGCTTTATTAAATCGGAAAGCACATGATGTAATAAGTACTACAAAAGTTGTACCAGTGCGTGCCGCGCTAGGTTATGGGAAAGCACTGACTACAAAAGTCATGCCCGTGCGCGCGGCGGCCACTGTTATAACTTTTTCCTTTGTTCGGGCTCCCGCCGCTGCTAAAAAATCTTGCAGCGGCTGCTAGTAATATTGTGTATTGTATCAATCTCATATTGGCACGCGGATCACACCATCACAGACCATCACGCACAACAGAAATCAAGGCTGGCAGTCCGGAGTCTGGAGTCCCCAAGCAACCAATAACCATGGCGCGAAAATCGACCAGCAGCACGCGCAAACGCAAATCCACCAGCAAGAATGATCGCGACGATGCCGAAACCGAAGATCTCATCGAGGACGCATCGAAAAACACACCCAGCAAGGCGCAAAAGACCACCACTAAAGACAACGCCACATCATCGGCCAAAGCCATCATGGAATCGTCGTCTCAAATCGTCGCGGCGTTTCACTCTCGTGATAATTCGTTCTTGGCGTGTCAAGTGGACGGCGGCGCCGTCGAGAAACGATTATGGCCCTACTTTGTACGTTGTGTCGTGGAACAACGAGAAGGAGGGGAGCCGTCAAAGCACGCGGCGTTAGCCGTCGCCATCTTGACGAATTGGGATAGGTCCGACAGCGGCAGGGGGGAGAAACTTTCATTTGTGGCGGAGGATTTTGGCAGCGAGGACTTGAAGGACGTCACGCCTTCCATGAGGACGGAAGCCTTTGCGCTCCTCTTGAAGGGAATGCTGCCCCCTCTGCGGGAGACTTGCCGTGAAACTGACGCTAGCTACAACGACGTTGTCAGCATCAAAACACAAATCGTTCAATTCCTAATTACCTCCTATTCCTCCATGGAACTCCGTTGCAAGACCGCCAACGCGTTGAGTGATAGAGTCATCGCCGGTCCGCTCGTCGATTTGGCCGGGTTGCGATTGTGGTCCTCGGTGCCGTCGAGAAAACGCTATTTGGAACTCAGGCGCGATGGACTGCTCAGGAAGCGGTATGGACTGTTCGAGGCGAGGCAAAGCCAGAAGAAGGAAGAATCAGATGTGGCCTTTTTGCCCGCGGTCGTCAAGGGCGTTTTGGAGGCGGTGTTGGATGGGAGTTGGGAGAAGGAGAATGGAATGGACACTGATTCTCATGAAAACAACGAAAGCACCGACTGTGCCAATAAAAAAATGTACATCTCCAAAAGCCTCGAACTCATCATCGATCTCCTCTCTTATCCTCAAACACGTTCGAATGTCGCACCCTATCTCGCTTCTCATCAATTCGCCGTCCTCTTGGGCCTGTCAACATTATATCATGACAAATCGTTCGTCTTGTTTCGACAGCAAGTCGATATGATCATCGACTCAGAAAGGATGGAGGTAGTCACTTCGACGACCGCTGCGTCGACCAATGAAGAGATGCAAAATCTACCTCATGACGATATTGCCTCCCGCACCATTTATCAACGAGCGCACACACTGCAAAAACTATTGCATCGGCATCATCTTCGAGAAACGTCCGAGGTGATTTTTGCTGGAGTTGGACGTTTGACCGACCCTAATTGGCTTCGTGGAAAGGTCGCCTTGTGGACGGAAGACACGTTGTATGATGTTTGCTATCGTTCGCGATTGGTGGATGACAACGACGAGACTTCCTTGGGGACTACCGAGGAACTGGCCCAGCGACTGGGGTGTAAACGCAGAGAGCTATTGACGTCAATACTATTGTATCATCATTCCTCGCGCAAGAGCGATGCCGTCTTATTAGCGTCGGCGCCACTTTATCCGATTGAGACATTGTTGTGGGATCCTCACTCCGTACCCCCGGGGTATCAATACGGAGCATCCCCCACTTCCTCGAACATTATGGAATCGTTATCGCTTCCCAAGTTGAATGCGCGATTCCTCTCCGCGGGGGATTATCTGTTGAGAAATTTTCGATTGTTCCGTTTAGAATCGGCGTATGAGATTCGTGGCGATTTGGTAGATGTGGTCAAGAGAATGATGCCCTCCGTCAAGGCGGATGGATACACCAACGATTCCAACTATTACGGTGGCGCCACAGATGATAGTGCCAACAAAGATGGAGATTTGTTTGCCAAAACCAAGTTTCAGGGATGGGCACGCATGGGGCTCGAGTTAAAAAGCAATAAGGAAGAAAAACAGGGGTTGCGGCTCATACGAGTTGATCCACCCAAGTTAGGAGAACGTGTGCCTGCTAATGTGATTGCCGAGGTCGTGTTAGATCTATATCACTGCGCGACATCATTAATCGCGGAGTGGGATGAAATCGGAGAGTTTGATAATTTATTTCTAGTTTCGGTGGATGCTTCAAAAATGAGTGGAGCGCCAGCTCCGATGATGACTGACAGGGACCGAAGGGTTCCGGATGAAGAGGACTTTACATTTCCTCAACGGTATGGAATTCAGGCTGTTCGCGGTTGTATGGTTCTTGAAGTTCGGGATGAGGCAGGTGTGGTCTTGTCAGATCCAGCACTCGCATATGAGGAGGGGGGAAGGCCGGAGCCCAAGGGTAAACGTCGGTATCTGCGAGTAGCCTTGGATCCGGCACAGTACGCTGCGGATGCTGCTGGACATGGATCTCCTCTTGGTATTGACGTTTACGACACATTTAACTTGGTTGTTCGGCGCCACGGACGCGAAAATAACTTTAAAGCGGTGTTGGAAACCATTCGTGGGTTGATGAGGGGTGGTGCCATGTCAATGTATAGGTCCATCCCATCTTGGCTAATGCCTGTGCTGCTCGGGTACGGAGGAGATCCCTCTGCTGCTAACTATTTATCCCCCAAAATGATTTCTTTTGCCTCCAAAACTGCTGGGGTGAATTCTCCGAATGCTGCGTTGGACTACGGAGATACTTTTATTGATGATGCCCACCTAAAAGACTCATTTGTCGGATGTGATGTGACTGTGGATGGGACAGCAGTAACAGATGCCGCACCAGTGAGAGGCGCCGAACAGGGTCGCAAGAAGTACCGTGTCAAGGTGATTGATCAGGGACAGGGAAAGGCCAAAGTAGAAGCTGAGACGTATCCTTTCCCCGTTCTATACAATGGAAATCCTATCCGTTTTACTCCGGTTCAAGTAAATGCCATTCGATCGGGCCTCAGTCCAGGTTTGACCACAATCATTGGCCCCCCGGGAACGGGGAAGACTGATGTTGCTGTGCAGATCATTGCCAACCTCTACCATTCCTTCCCAACCCAACGAACTGTCATTGTCACGCATTCCAATGCTGCCTTGAACGATATATTTGACAAAGTCATGTCACGCGGAGATGTCGATGAAAGATACATGTTACGTTTAGGGTCTGGAGAGCGCAACTTGCAAACTACTTCTTCCAGCTCTCATGATTTCACGAAAACGGGAAGGGTGCTTCACGTTCTTTCGCGGCGAGGGGAATTGTTGGAGAAGGTGCAACAACTCTCAGAGTCACTAGGCGTAAGTAGTGCAGCCGAGCGTGGTGCCAATGGCGCACCGTCATACACCTGTGAGACTGCGGAATATTTTTACTTGCATCACGTTAAGAAGAGGATTGAAGCATTTGAAGCAACTTTGAAGAACGTTGAAGCTGTAGGAAAATCAGACAATGTCATAAATGAATTTCCATTCCAGAAGTATTTTCATTTGGATGAAGGAGCTCTCATCTTTGCTGATGATGCCAATCGAAAGGTCGAAGAAGTGAATGCCGTATTCAAAGAACTTTCGGAGTATCGTCCCATCGAGCTTCTTCGGTCGCAAAGGCAACGCACTGACTATCTCTTGATTAAACAAGCCCGCATTGTCGCAATGACTTGCACACATGCTGCCATTGCCAGGGCTCAGTTAGTCGAGTTGGGCTTCCACTACGACAACATTATCATGGAGGAGGCAGGACAAATGCTCGATGTTGAAACATTCATTCCACTTCTTCTCCAACGAGGAGAATCCGACGATTCTGCTTCTGCTCACAGTCGTCTGAAAAGAGTTTGTTTGATAGGTGATCACAACCAACTTCCTCCGGTCGTAAAAAATGACTCCTTTTCAAAGTACAGTCACTATGACCAAAGCCTCTTTGCCAGGTTGATACGTCTTGGTGTTCCTTCGATTGAACTGAACAAGCAGGGAAGAGCAAGGACTGATATTGCTAAATTATACAGGTATCCGAAACAATCGCTTTCTATTCACGACTGTGCATCTTTGTTTTTATGTCTTATCTTTACCTTTTCTTGCCGACAGCTGGAGATATGACAACTTGGGTGATCTCGATCATGTTACTACCAAAGATATTTTCAAGAGAGCAAACACAGGACTCGCACACACATACCAGATTATAAATGTAGACGATTTCGAGGTAGGACTTGATCATTTCTTCTGACGTCAAAATGAGTTATGAGGTGCTGACTTATCCTTTATTTGGGTCTCACATTTCGCAGGGGCGAGGAGAAAGTACTCCCACAGCATACTTTTATCAAAATCTTGGAGAAGCAGAGTACGCTGTTGCGTTGTTTCAATACATGGTCCTCATTGGATATCCGCCCGAAAAGATTAGTATCCTCACTACTTACAATGGACAGAAAGAGCTATTAATTGACATTCTATCACAACGATGTGGTCCTGGCACTCCTTTGGCTGGAATGACTCCCGGTGCTATATCTACCGTAGATCAATACCAAGGACAGCAGAATGACTACATCATCCTATCCCTTGTGAGAACCAAGGCAGTCGGACATTTACGTGATGTCCGACGTCTCGTTGTTGCTGTCTCTCGAGCGCGCCTGGGCCTCTATGTCCTTTGCCGTCAGAGTGTATTCGGGAACTGCCATGAGTTGAGGCACACAATGGATCAATATACTGCTAGACCAACCAAGCTTCAACTTGTGCAGGGGGAGCATTTCCCAACCAACAGGTTTGTGGGAGAAGCCATTCCCAAAGAATGTTTACACGAGGTTGACACTGTGAACGACCTGGGCACTTTGGTTCATTCAATGCAACAGGAATATGTGTTGAGTGCATAATTTTAATCTTCATCTTAAGTGCACAGCTTTGCTTTCACCATCACTACAATGTCTGTCTCTTTTGATGTGTGGGTTCTAAAAACTCTTTGAAAATGGTGTCAAGATTGCCAGAACTAGCCACATGTTTGCTGTTTTGTGGTTAATGATTGCATGGCGCTCTCTTGTATCCTATCAGTTTTTCATTGTGGATTCCTCCAGTCTGAAATGGCTATTTCTCATTGGGTGACTACCTTAATCGTTCCAGGTGTTCAGATGCTCAAATATCCAGTCCCAGGTGTATACTTTAGAACTGATTTGGGACACTTTTTTAAAAATGACTACCATAATTATTTTTGGCTACAAATGTCCCAGATTTCGTTTTTCGCGCGATTCCCTGATGTCGACAGCAAGATTCGCGAGACAACCGTGTTGGGCATCACCATTTCCCCTCACGTTCTCCATCACCACTTTGTTCTGACACCATGACGCTCTTCGAACGATCCACGAGCAGAGTACGGTATTGTACAATACTATTGTACTGTCGATCGTACCATACCTGCCTCTTCCACTCACTATCGCGTAAAGATTCTTGCGCGTATCTTATAGAGCACTTTGCGCGTATTCCAACAGCATTCGTGAACGCACGTGGCTGTATCGTACCATACTATACAGTGAATCCGTACGTGGAATCATCGTCCCTTGTTCTTACGTGTTCTAACGTATCCAAACAGAATCAGCGATAGTTATCGCTCATAGATTAAAAAGACTTCGCGAGCCAATAACCTATTCAAGTGCTTCCACATGCTTCCACGTGGTATTTTTCTGTTTCAGATTGTTCCAGATGATGTTTTTCCAAACTAGACAAAAAGGGGGGGTGTCCGGACACCCCCCTCTTTTTTCCAGTTTGGAACGGCATCTGAGATGATCTGGAAAAAAGGGGGTAGGGCAACCGGTCTGGAACACATCTGGACGATCCAGAATTCTGAATATCTGACCATCTGAACACCTGGAACGATTAAGGTAGTCACCCATTAAGAATTATTCTTTTCAAGTAGGATTGTATGTTATTTTGCATGTTATTTTGCAGAGTTCTTCATGTTGTGTTCTATGCATGCTGAGTAGTCCCAAAGCAAAGACATGTCAATGCGCAGATACACCAATTGACCCGTGTCTGTGCCACCCACAAGAATCTAGGTTTTCAATAATCAAGATTTTTTCAAAATCTTAGTTATGTTGGAAACTGAGCCACTTTCTCCTTCTCCTTCTTCTCCTTCTTCTTCTCCTTCAGTGAGACAGTTTTTTCGCTTTTTGCCAAAACAGGTACTGACCAGAAAGTTGATCTGAAGTTACCTGTAAATAATTCATTTTTTGCTTGGACTTACACGGGTAGTTATAGTGTTTTAAGTATCTGCCTACCTTTAAAATAATATCTTTTTGTATAACGTATGACATTATTTTCTAGAATGTTTCTGTAAACTTGAAGGGAACATTTGTCACAAATTATCATTTTAATCATACAACAATGGTTCTGTAAACTTGAAGGGAACGTTATCGTGTCACAAAAGAGTGTCTACGTCTAACAAGAATGATTTCGCAAACTATGACCTCCGTTAGCCGATAAGTCGGCCAGGTTCTGTACTGGTAAATTTAATTTTCTGCTTTTTGCTGACGTATAGCACAGAAAGATTGTAAAACTGTTAAATAACAATGTAGTCATAGCATAATGTCCGGAAAATTATGCTTTTTCTCAAGACGTCGGTCAATGATTTTTAATATTATTTTTATTAGGAGAAGGCAGATGACCATGGCACCGATCGGCCTCGTAGCAGCGTAAACATGCAGATCTGGCAGTAGTTACCTACCTACCAGCTTTAGTACCCAGCACTAGCTACCATATCTAGCTAAGCTCACAGCCACATGGACCCCCGGTTATCCAGATCATAGCAGTAGCCATAATCTTTCTAACGTTGCGACCATGACTTCCTTAGCTTAGTCTAGCATGTTATCAGCAGACGTTAGAAAGACACGCCCCACACGGCAGCCCGTAACGGAAAAACGTTATACCCACCATGCTTGTCTCATGGGAGTCAGTGCAGGCCCTCATGCCTCACCAGTCCCTCACGAAACTCAACGGCGAACCCACCCACGTTGCAATGAAAAAGCTTGAGAATGAACTCGCCGCGAATCTCATCGCCGTCCCCTGCCCATGGGGACACGGGCGCGGGTACCTCGGCAAACTCCTACCTGCAGCACTCTTCCAGGCACGCTACGGAGCTGCGTACATGCCACCGGCAGCGGCTCCTCCCGCCTACCCAAATATTCCTCTTGGTGCAACCGTCGCCGCACGCGAGGAACTACGTGCCACAAACGACGAAGCCCAGCAACACTGGCAAACGATGCTCCATGTCCGACGCATCGCGGTAAACCTCGCCGCCGCCGCCATTGAAGAGGTGTACTACGCCGAACTCGACGATCCCATTGAAGGACTCAACAGCGTCGAAATCCAAGACATTGTCGACCACATTAAGGATCGATACTGCCACAACGACCAGGCCGATCTCCGCAAAAATCTCGAGAGATTCAACCAAGGCATTGATCCCTCCATCCCGCTCATCGTTTACATTTGCAAACAGGAGGACTGCCAGGAATTCGCAAACGACGGCAACGTCAACATCTCCGAGGCCACCATGGTAACCACTGGCACGAAGCACGCCATCCAATGTGGTGCTTTCACCGACGCCTGGAAAGAGTGGAATCGCATCCCTCGCGCCAACCAAACCTGGCTGGCTTGGAAAACACACTGGACACGTGCCTTCGAAGAACAAAAAACCATCCAGAGACTCACAGGCGGCGAATTCTCCGCCAATTCTTCAATCCAAACCACCGACGACGAGCTCGCGTCGCAAATGGTCACTTCACTCGACAATCTTGCATTCGCCGCAGTTCAGAAGAACGAGACCATTGAAAAACTCATCAAAATGAATGCCCAAAAAGACAAAACAATTGCGGCCCTCACGTCCAATCTAACAGCAGAGAAGGCAACCAGCTCCAAACTCATTGACATCATCAGTAAGGCAGGCCTAAAAGCGGCACATTCGAACTCCACAACCAACAGCATGGCTTTGTCGAAATGGGACCCCACTG
Organism: Cyclotella cryptica; assembly: GCA_013187285.1. NCBI lineage: Eukaryota > Bacillariophyta > Thalassiosirophyceae > Thalassiosirales > Thalassiosiraceae > Cyclotella > Cyclotella cryptica. Next base: position 94,976 of record JABMIG010000131.1, on the reverse strand, counting down.
GATATTGATGGACACATGGATACCGCGTCACAAAAGGCCACACCAGAGCAACTTGCAAGAATGGAAAAGCAGGACACCAAGTCGGAGCCACTCGTGCGAACACCATGGGCGGATCAGAGGACAACAAGTCCTGGCAACCATGACTTTGACGGGGCGCTGCAGCAGGGGTAGAACGTACTGATAACAACTTAACTACAATTTATTGGCGTTTCGTTACTTCCGTACAACCTACTCCTGGCTGTTCTCACACACACGATCTCACCTCGTCTAACCCAAACGATCTCACCACCACTGTTTTACTTGACACAGGGGCAAACATATCACTCATCCAGACCGGAGCACCAGCACACAGAGCACCTAGCCAAACCTCCGCCAAAATAGTTACCCAGCCCAATGGCACCCTGCTCACAACTGAGACTCTACTCCTGTTCCTCAACAAACTCCCTGCAAATGCACAAATAGCCCATCGCTCACCTGGCATCTCTAACAACCTCCTTGCTGTATCAGAGCTCGTGGATGCAGGATGTGAATTATTCTTCCACAGCACAGGATGTGAAGTCACGTATAATGGAGAGATCATACTCCGCGGATGGAGAGACCCCACTACCAGACTCTGGCGAATATCCCTCATATCCGACGGCGGCAACACCATCTTCCCACTCTACACAACAGTCAATGACCTCTACGAAACCCCAAGCAACATCCAGCCCTCAGCGCCTACCAACCGATCTATGAATGCACCAACACCAACCAACTCATCAACTTCTACCATGCAACCATGGGCTATCTGGTCATATCCACGTGGTGCAAAGCCATTGACAAAGGCTACTTCCGAGGGTGGAACGGTCTCACATCAAATCGGGTACGGAAATTCATCAGACCCTCGCCCGCTAGCGAACAAGGCCATATGGACCAACGCAGAGCCTACCTCCGGTCCACCAAACAATCGCCCAACACGTCGTCCACACCAACGGATCATATGCTTGAGCTACCACAAGCACCCAACAACGACAAAACAAACATGGTCTACATGTCCACAGTCGAAGTTGATGGACAACTGTTCACCGACCAAACAGGCGGCTTCCCTGTCACGTCAAACCGCGGTAACAACTACATTGTCATCTTTTATGCAGTTGATCCTAACTTCATAAAATTGTATCCCATCAAGTCCAGGCACCGCAGCGAACTCCTCAAAGCGTACACGGATGTCTATCAATTCCTCAGAACACGCGGCCATTGCCCCCAGCTTCACCGATTGGACAACGAAACATCCAAGGACGTTGAAAACTTCATCACTGACAACAACGCCGCATTTCAGTACACACCGCCAGACATGCATCGAACCAACATCGCCAAACGTGCTATTCGCACATGGAAAAACCACTTCGTTGCCATCCGCGCAGGCACTCCAAACACCTATCGCCTCTTGAACTGGTGCAAAGACCTCGAGCAAACCGACATCACCCTCAACATGCTACGCCCCTGCACCACAAACCCCCTTCTCTCTGCCTACGAAGCCGTAGAAGGCATGTTCTCCTTCGACAGAACACCAATGGCTCCCATCGGCACCAAAGTAATGGTTCACATCAAACCCAACCGACGTCAAACCTGGGGCTACCATGCCATTCGAGCATGGTACTTCGCGCCAGCCCGACATCACTACCGCTGCATTCAAGTCGTCACAGACGCTGGTGCCGTTCGCGTTTCTGACACCTTTCGATTCCTGCATCACAACTTACCAAACCTTGCCATTACACACACAGACAGAATCACAAAGGCCGCCCAACACCTCATTCGCACCATTGACGGCCACCCAGATGCACCGGACGATGAACTCCAAGCCATCCAAAACCGCCGCGACCTCCTAGCTGGCGCAACAACAAGCCACAAGGACACTACGCCCACTACCAAACCAATCTCTATCTTCCACGAAGAAGCCCCACCATCTCTTGCACCCACATTGACTCACCTAGTCTCTCCCGATCCGTCTCCTCTCCTGATACCAACTCACATTTCCCCTCAACCACTCCATTCAACTCCACCTGCAAGGGTGCCAAATCAACCAAATGTAATCCCCTTTGAAGAACACGAATACGCACCATCAACCCATCCGGCACCATGATACAACCTACCATCCCGAGTGAACATCGTTCTTTCAGCCATCGCAATGATAGGAGAAGCTCATGCGAGAGGCATGATCGTATCCGCCGTCATCGACAACGAGACCGGTGACTCTTTGGAATATCGCCACCTCATCAAGCATCCAAAATACCAAGAAATCTGGAGTCGCAGCTATGCCAATGAACTCGGCCGCCTCACAAATGGCATCCGCGACATACCAGGCACCAACACAATGCAGTACATCCGGAAACGCGACATCCCAAAAGACCGCCTGAAATCCGTCGCCTACAGCAAAATCGTTGTGGTCAAACTGCCACAAAAGACAGAAAAAGAATGCACACGCCTCACTGTGGTCGGCACCTACATTGACTATCCTGGCAACACTGCCGTCCCAACCTCTGATCTCACCACAGCAAAGTTGCTCCTCAACTCAGTCATATCAACCGCCGGTGTGACCTTCCACGGAGGCGATCTCAGAAATTTCTACCTCAACACTCCAATGGATCGACCCGAGTATATGAGACTGAAATTCGACCTCATCCCTCAAGAAATCATCGAGAAGTACAAACTCGACAGCTACAACAAAGATGGATGGATCTACGTGCGCATCGACCTAGGCATGTACGGCTTGCCGCAAGCAGGCATCCTAGCCAACAAACTCCTTGCAAAACGCTTGGCCAAAGCAGGTTACTACCAATGCCAACACACGCCAGGACTGTGGCGGCACGTGTGGCGTCCCATCACCTTCTGTCTTGTTGTAGATGACGGCATCAAAACCGTTGGCCTCAAACGGGCAAAGCACTTGCAGCAGGAACTCGAAAAGCATTATGAATGCTCAATGGACTGGAAAGGCGAACTGTTCTGCGGCGTACAACTCAACTGGGACTACAAAAACAGGACGCTACGACTCTCCATGCCCGACTATGTACGGAGCGCGCTCCACAAATTTGCACACCCACAACCCTCCTGCCCCCAACATTCCCCGTATAAAGCTGCGCCCATCACATACGGATCTACTACACAGGAAAACTTAACCGGCGACACACCTTCTCTGTCACAGGACAAAATCAAGTTCATACAACAAGTGGTAGGTACTTTTCTTTTCTTTGGTCGGGCAGTCGACCCGACACTAGCAGCCGCATTGAGCTCCATTGCCTCCCGCCAAAGCAAAGGAACAGAAGCCACTCTGCAGGCAACAAGACAGCTTCTCGACTATGTAGCCACCCATCCCAACCCTTCCATACAATATCTCACAAGCGATATGATCCTCGCTCTAGACACCGACGGCTCATATCTCTCGGAACTCGGTGGAAAAAGCAGAGCGGCTGCTTACATGTTTCTCACAAAAAAGGACAACCCAGACTTCCATAACGGCGCTGTCCTCATCCTGTCCAGCATCATCAAACATGTCATGGCTTCAGCATCTGAAACTGAAATTGCATCACTCTTCTACGGCTGCAAGGAAGCCATTCCACTCCGGATCACCCTTGAAGAAATGGGACATCCCCAACCCGGACCTACACCTGTCACCACTGACAATTCAACAGCCGTTGGACTCACACTCAAAACAATGATTCCAAAGGCTTCCAAAAGCATGGACATGCGCTTCCAATGGTTGAAATGCCGACGCGCACAATCACTTTTCAGGTACCTGTGGGCAAAAGGCACCAAAAACAGAGCTGACTATCCCAGCAAACACCACTCAGCAAAACATCACATCCTCATACGTCCCCGATATGTTCAAGATCTCCTCCCAATCTGAACAAGCAGTTCCTTTCGCCCTTATTCAGCACAACCCATTTATCTAGCGTATGCCCTTAATCCAACATGATTATCATCTCAAGGTCAAGATGCCTATGTCCACCAGCACTGGCGAGGGTGTGTAGATCCGGCAGTAGTTACCTACCTACCAGCTTTAGTACCCAGCACTAGCTACCATATCTAGCTAAGCTCACAGCCACATGGACCCCCGGTTATCCAGATCATAGCAGTAGCCATAATCTTTCTAACGTCGCGACCATGACTTCCTTAGCTTAGTCTAGCATCTTATCAGCAAAACAAGGCTGCTGCATGCTCGTCAATACCTCCCCCCCACCACTGACGCGTCAACATCCTGTCCCGTCTTCTATCAAAGGCAAAAAAAGAATTACAACGAAAACAAGCAATAAGGTTGACATTTTAGAATGCGTGAGTGATTTTAATTTATTGTAGGAAATATAATTATCACTCCCTGCCTCTCATTCCTCTTTGGTCATCACTGAGGCAATGTGATTTATTTACAATGGGCTGAACAAATGCATTCGATATTCACAGAGATAAGATTCGACAAGCCTTTTCGTGGGTAAGTCCAGTGAAATGTGAAACAATTTTACTGTTAGTTGCACTATTTTAAAATTCCATGACAGCGAAACACATCCATTATTTGACAATCTAGTTGGGTATGTTGGGGGAAAATGGATGTTGGGTTGAGAATCTGGAGGATTGATATTGCAACACAATTTGATAAGTGTGAGAAAAGCAAGGATGGTCGAAGATGAAGATGAACCATAGGAGTTTTATTTTCACTCCATCATCAACACAAACAAACATCTCTCATGACTCATGACAAAACAACAATCAACAGCAATGGCGTCACACAACAATTGTAGAGCAAGGAGTGAGTGCCTAAGTCAAACAACATGCTCACCGTGAATGTGGAGGTGTAGGGTGAGGAGAGAGGTGCAACGTCAAACATCTCTGTGTTGAAACTATTTGCTCAAGCGCAAGACACAAGACACAACAATCAGCACCAGCAGTGGTCGATCACCAGTGATTCCTTCTTATTTGCTTGGAGAAAACATGGTGAACAGGATGACAAGTGAGTTAATGAAAGGCAGCAAAAAATGAAACAATACAGCACAACCAAACCTGATTTGACTTCATCAGGTTCCTTCTTGTAAAAAGGATTCAGTGGCTGACGGCCTTTTGTCGGCCTTTCCATCTCTTTGCCCCTTTGATGCAACAAAATTGAAATAGAATCGACACAGCAGCAAACAATACAATACGCAACAATACAGAGAGCATCTAACACGGACAAATGGGAATTGGTCAATGATGATGCAGTGGAATTTGCTAATGAAAAAACTTACCTGAAGATTTTCAACTGGGATGTTTGCGGTCATTTCTTTCATGCAGTGGGAGCAGAAGGAGGGGATGAGGTAGAATAAATTTGTAAATCAATAAAAGTGTTAGCTAGATGAAATCGAAAGGAGAAATCCTCATCAAACAATTGAAAACAAAGCAAACTTACCTGTTGTGCAATCATGTGTAGAGTCCATCAATCGAAGATGTTGATGGCCTTTTTTATTTGCCCTTGTTGGAAATCGATGCTGCGAGCAGGGCAAATGATTCTCGATGAGTTTGCAATGTGATTGGTGAAGAGAGGGCATCACCGCGATGGGTGCTGTGAGCGTGGGGGAGGCTTTGCGGGAAACGGAAACAATCATGGGGATGTGCAAAAACGAGAGAGCAGCAGCTGGAGCTCGGAAGATGGATTCTGACGCGAGAAACAAGGAAACACGATTACTTTTTTGTCGTCTAGTCTAGATTTTTCCTCGTGGAATGGAAAAGAATTAAGGATTTTTTTCTCCGATCGTCTTGACACGTCACAAAAATCGAACAGTAAATTAACACGGTGAGATCCTGGCCGACTTGGCTAACGGAGAAAGTAAAAATGGGTAAATACTTTTGAAATGGGCGCGAGCGCGGCGCACGTGAAGCGAGCGAGGCACTCACTGTCATTTGCAACTACTATAGTACATATAATTAAGCGTAGAAAAGTGGCATACTACTACAAGCACTTTATTTCAAAAGTATGTCTTCCTCTGTCTCTACAAATTACATTCTGTTTTGCTAGCTACAAAAAATCTTGCAGCGGCTGCTGGTAATGTCAATGTTTCTGCTCCAAGGTTCACTTGCTGCTAGAGTTGAGACTATGCATTCATTACCCATTGTACTATGTAACAACGTCAACATTCAGTATTGCTGCTACAAGGAAACAAGTCAAAACACCAGATAAGTTTCTTCCTGGATGAAGGGCCCAATAATGCCATCAAACTGCAAAGTCATTGCCTTCATGTCATTTTCTTCCTTGAGGATTTGACTGCACCTCGCAGGATTCTCCTGTCAACAGCAACTGCAATTCAATGCAATGCAATGCAAAGGCTCCATCATCATCATCATAATTATCAGCATTGGAGTCATGACTTATCTGTTATGGAGTGCCACAGCCTCTTCTTTCTCTTCGAGCTCATGGTTAAGATAGAGAGCACCTTGCAGGCTATTTTCTCAATGATGATCAAAAATAGCTGGGGCAGAAACGCAACACTATCAGTTAGGGGCTCCAGAGTGGCTGGTGCCTTTCATTTTTGTGGCAATTTAAATTGCAAGGAGCTTGTTAGACTTTTTTAAAACCAAGGTGTCTCTGTAGCTGAGAGTGGCAACAGTAGAAGTACTGTTTTAACTGGACCCAAGGACATGTTTTCGTGTCATGGCGACAGAGCTTAGGATTGTGTGTTTCAGATTATGAATACTTAAGAACTGAAAGCAAAGTTTCTACCCAGAACACTGTAATTACTTTTCTCAATTCACTTTGAGGCAGGGTTTTCATTTTGACTTGTAAGACGAGTGAAAGTAAAAGTACACAAGAAAATATGTGTACATCATGAGCAGTCAATGAAGTGCTTTCCTTTCTATTTCATTAGCCGTGTTTTAGAGCTCCTGTATGTTTGTATGCAGCCACAGAATTTTCTTTTGGTGACTGTTATTTGTTGCATGTCAATTTGCAGAACACCCAATGAAAATGAATTGTGTCTAGTGTATAGGTTATCTCTTTTGCATGTTTTCTGATGTTTTTTGTCAAACTGTGCTGCTTCTACATTTGTTAGTAAATTAAAAGATGCAGACATGGTTCTTTTATCGTATAGCTTCTTGTATGTTCTGGGGACTTTCATTTTATGGTTTTCATTCCTGGAGACATTATTTCAGTCATTTTAACTTATGTGAGTTACTTCTTTTAAACTTTGGAACTGTTTTCGATTTTCAACTGATGATATTAGACAAAGTTCTCAACAAACCCTTTATAAGGAGCCTCATAATGTTGCTTAATGACAATTTGACATTGTATTGAGCTATGAATTGTTTCCATTACGCCATTTTTGATGTTGTCTTGTGTTTAAAAGATTCATTTATTGCTGATTTTAATAAATAAGTACACTTTCTCATGACATAGAAATATGTGACTTGCGCTTAATTGCACTAATCTACATGATGCAACCATAAAGAGATCAAACACAAGATTGTAATAAAAAACTTAATCCTCCCTCCTTTCAAGACCTTGCTTCAACCATGCTTCAACCAAAACTTTCCCATCACATATGCCGAGCAGTGGATTGAAGATGTGAGCACCTTGCTTTGCATCCTGTGCATTTCAATGTGATCGACTGATGTCAACCAATTGACATCCTCAAGAATTCTCCACCATGACTATGGAGCCTATGTACACATATGGTACATCCAATAAACGATCCAACTATAAAGTGACCATTAAATTAAAACTGGAGGTGAGACAAACCTTTTTTGTCACCACCTAAGTACTTCATTTTTCACCAACTAATTTGTGTTATTTGACACACTTCAATTATACTTGTCTTGGCAAATGGTTGCCAATTTTGTTACCATATTACTTTGTTTCAAATAAAATCCAACAATATTGCTAATGACAAGATAAGAATGACACAATAATGATTTTTGCTCCTGTGAATTTGCTCCCTGTATGAGAAATTACATCATCTCAAAAAGCTTGCTCCTTCTATTTCGATTAAACAAACTTTTTGTCTGTTGGGATTCTTAGCTTCAAAGGCAACAATGATTAAAAATGGCTCACTCAACAATCACGTGTTTCTTCTTGTGCCTTTGAACTCATTTGAGACAACTGTCACACCATCAATCTATAACTGGTCAATAGAGATAGAGCTCACTCAGCAATTCACCATGAACACATCTACATTTGTGTTGCAATCTAATACATTATCTTTGATCGACAAAATATATGGGATAATGGTTGATACAGAACTAGCCATAATTTACAATCTCATACATATGAACCTCAAAGAAGACATACTCCAGCTTGGTCAAAACTTCCAACAAACCCACTGAGCTCAAATTTCTTTTGTTTACACTCAATGAGTGAAAGTTGTGATGGGTATGAATGTTGGGGCTTTGACAAAAATATCAGGGAACTTTTGAATATTTTTGTCTGTCTTTTCCTTTGAGTACTCTTAAATATATGTCCACAAACATTCCTAACATGCTCATATCAAAATTTATGCCATAAGGAGAACCAGAAGACTGTGCAGTTAAAGACTGTACAGTTAGATTGTAAAGTTTCAGTATGTCTATCATCTTGTCCTGTTGGCAAACTCAAAAGTACTGACTTTAGTACAGTAAAAACTTCAACAAACTTTGATTATTATAATGTATTTTGCCTGATTTGATCCATCGAACCAGTCTAAACTAGCTCTGCATTGAGTTTTCAACTTGTTCACTTCGAGAGTATCCACTTAATCATTGTTGATTTTTAGATCACCTTTTCACACATACATCCTCATTGCAGCATACAGAGCTGTATCTCCTTGATGCTTATGCACCATTTGTTATGCCCCCCTCACATAATTGATAGCTGATGCCGTTGGTGTTTGTTGGATATGCGGACTATGACAATATCCACCAGGGGGTCAGAGAAATATCGTTAATCTTCTTTACACAAATATTTTTGCGACATCTCACTGCTGTTTCCGTGCTGTTCCTTTTTCATTTAGAAGCAAATCTGTGTCTTGTCAACTTGTCTACATATTGCTTTGTTTTTGAATTTTGATGGGAGAATGTCTCATTTCTTCTGTTCATGCAAATGTAAACAACAGCATATCATATCAACATGTGCTTATTTTGATGTTTCAAAAAACAGAATGATTGATATTGAACTGCAAAGATTTTTAGGATTGCAATTTGACTGGTTTTTATCTATCAATTATTATCAATTTTTACTGATCTTAATGAAGCCCCCCTTTGGATCACACACGACAATATAAACATTTGAAGACAGTCAACACCATTAGGTAAGTCTGCTTGATTTGCAATATCAATTACGTGATTGTAAATGAAGTCTAACGAGTCTTCTGTTTGGTAAGTTTTGCTTTATTGTCTGGCACCTGGGTGAGGTGATTTAATACTTCAATGACTGCAATGTTTATTTAAGGTCAGCTCACCTAACTTGTATTCCTCTATTATGTGCACCCCCCATCACTTTTCTAAGTCAGACATGTGTGGTTTCAACTCCAGCAGGCAGATTTTCTTCTTTCTCTCCCTCTCTGCATATCAAAGTCCACTTTGCCTTATTTTTATGCTCATTTCCTCCATCATTTTGCAATATTGCCATGCCACCTATTAATTCTGGAAGAATAACCATCAGCATCTTTTCAGGAGGGTAGGTCTCAATTCTCAAATACCTTCTTTGCAAGCAACCATGGCTGATACACGCTCAATATTCTCGCTCTGAAGTTGTTTTTGGCACCTTGATACCATGTTTGACAAGGTGGGGAATAACTCCAGTGTACAAATTGGGTTCTACTAGAAAGAGCTTTCAGTGCTCGTCCAGTAAGGTGATGCATTGTCCTGTTGATATGAAACATTCTCCTCTATTTTGTATGTGCTGTGGTTTCTTGTTATAATGTTGTGCTATCCAAACATGTGCCTGTATTTGGTGATTTTGATGACCTTTTCCTTAGTGTCTGACAGTTGCAAGCACTTGTTTGATCGATTATTGTTCAATTGCATTGAAAGACATCATTTCACATCAACCACAAACCAAATCAACAAACCATGGCTTTTGTAAGGAGGGGTAATCTGTGGTACAATACATGGACAAATTTGTTGAGGAGATCTATTTCTTCTGTACCCAAGACAGCTCTTTCATGTGAAAGATTGTATTGTTGTGTTGCTTACCTCTGCCCCTTCATTTTCATCCACCAAAATTTATTCTTCTTCCAATCAAAAGTAGTGGTCTTCCTTTTACTTGAAGTCCAGTGCTGAGCTGCAATCGGTTTTTGGAATGCAGGCCAAACTGTTTCTTGTTGTGATCTTTTCTGTCAAAGCATTGTTAATTCTAGTGCTTGAATGAGGAATTGATATTTGTGATGGCCAAGAAATATCATTGCATGCAAGTTTTCTTGCTGCTGCATCATCACAATTCAGCATGACAAGACCACCATCGTTGTCTACCAAATGCAAATTGGATTTTCAATCCATGCATTGCCCACTTCATAAGTTAGTTTGACTGATGGGTCCTTCCCTACAAAAACAGGACTATTTAGTAAAAACAAACTGAAGTTCATTTGTGGTTCAGGAGGTCTTTGGTAAATCAATCAGTTGATTGATGGTTGGTGGTTTCAGATCGGAGGAGGGGATAAATAATACTCTATGCAAGACTATTGCTGCACTCATCTATTGTTATGTACACTATTGCTTGTTCAATGGGAGAGGAGGTCTTATTGAGTCATGGATGATTTAAATGTCATGAGGTTAGCATTATTATTGAGTCTTGCCATGGGTCATTAACTTATCAGTGAAAAATCACAAGATGTAGTGTTGTAACAAAAGCCAGAAATGCCCATTTTCTCTGGATTCTGGCAATTATCAGTATTCGACAGCTGAAGGTGTTGTTGTGTATATGACCCCAAGTTACATGGACCCTACTTTGAAAAATCTTCAGCAACAGAGAAGCAAACCTATTGACAGGACCTGGTGCAGTCATTTTTTGAACAGCCAATACATTGTCTAAGACAATGGAATGATTGTCTTTAGGCAATGGAGGCATTGTCTAAGGCAATGGAACCATTGTCGAAGACAATGAAATTGATTTTAAGCTTCATTTTAAGGCATTATGAGATGCACATGGTCTAAAGCATAAACCCACCAGTTTCAAGAACTCATAAACATACAATACTTGAGCATGTGCATCAAACAATAATATGGATCCTCTGTAAAGCTAAAATGTACATAGCTGACACAACCAATGAGAGTGTCATCCAGGATTTTTTCACCAATGTTACATGAACTGTTTGCTCTAAAAGCCACACAGCACTCAAAGCTCCACCAGGTGCATCAATTTTGGGAGGGACATGCTGTTTTATATGCCCTTCATAACTAATTGAACTGAAATTGAATGTTACAGGCAACAGGCAACCTCAACGAGATTGTCATAAGTCACATTATATTATAGTTACTCTGTGATTGGCATAACAAACTCAGTTGTAAAGCACCAGTGCATGAAAATTTTATTGTCCACATAAGAGAGAGCACATATGACAGTGATCCTTGGACTGTCACATCTGTTCATACAATGGCACAATCAGGTTTTACGAAAGAAAATTGTTACAAATGAAAAATGGGCAAATCTCTCCTTAATTTGATTAATTCAAGTATATCAACAAGTATTTCTTTCAAGACTCAAATTCTGAAATAGGACTCATGATTATTCACTCAAAATGATATTCACACAAATATTATCTCAACCCATCACAGGGTCACAACTTATGGCAAATATATATTTCTTAATGAGTTGAGTTGTTTTCTGCTGTGCATCTGATGCTACAATCACAGGGATGAGTGGCATGCCAAGAATTCGCCTCTTGCGGGTTCCCCATTTCAAGAATTTATATAAATATACATAAGGATACTTCAGAATCATGTATTAAGTCTCGAGGACACCTTAAGACTATAAAAGGCTAAGATCAAGATTTCTGGCAAGGTAAGGGTAGCCAGACGGACTAAGCAATCTTGCAACAAGCATCCTCCTTGAATGCTGACCAAGAATGAATCATTTTCCGTTTCATTTCCAGAAAAACTCATGCCCTATTATCGTACTATGAACAACTCATTTTACCTGCCGTGAAAAATATAGTACATTGTAACATTTTTTCCAGCTTAGGTCACTAACAGGAGGCAAAATTGAGTTTCTTCTGGTAAGCAACCGCATCATCATCAGCAGAAAACTCTCAACCTTCATTTCAAATAGTGTTAGCATGTACTATCATTTTGGACAAACCTGTAATGTGTCAAGTATGAGGGAAGAAACATCATACTTGAAATGGAATTGCATAATTAAAGATTTTTCAAAATCTTAGTTGTATTGGTCTTCTCCCTCTTCTGAGGCAGTTTTTCACTTTTTGCCATATCAGGTACTTCCACAGTAGACACAAGTTAATTTTTCGCATGTTTTGATGTCTGTTAACCTTAGAAATTATATCTTATTTTAAAAATGGGTATGTTCATGTGCGTGTGCGAGTCACGTGTAATGCACACCAGGCACACGTGCCCACTAACAACTAAGCTTTTCAACCCCCTTTAATTTTTTACCTATGACTTCCACTGTTTCTATGGATTTTATTCTTTCTAGCTCGCTACAATAAATCTTGCAGCCACTGCCAGTAATTATGTACTTGTTGTTGAAATAGAAAGGAGATATCTATGTTTTGCAGTACATGTGTAAGTGTAAGTGATACGCGATGAGTGTCATTTTCTTCTTTGAGAGGTGTGCTACACAAGGCTACATCATGTATGATGTATTGCGTGTAATACCCATTGTGTGCATTAAGGACAGCATGCGCACTTGACAGCAGTGGCAAGAAGAATGGACAAACTCTATTTTGTAAAGCAAAGGATGTACTTCTCTTTTGTGCCCATTGTGGTATCCTAGATTAAATCAAAATCTCATGACATTTGGTTGTTGAGAAAGGTACACATTCTTGCTTTCTTACCTCATTGATAACTGCATTTAATGTTAATCTTCAATTGTGCAGAATTACAGGAATGTCTGCAATTTATTACTTCAATTAGTTCTCGCTATAAACTGGCAGACTTCAGCAGACTTTGGCAGCCCAGCTTGAGTCTGCCAAAGTCTGCCAAAAATCTAGCAATATGCGGAGTATACTTTTACACTCAGATTTGTTATAAGGTAGGTATGAATACATGAGCACTTTTAGGCTTCCCAGGCCCAAGTATAGCCCATTAACAATGTGAATAAGAAATAAATAATCCAATTCCTACGTGATCGCAAATGAAACTGACATCATTGGACTAGCTTCTTCAGACTTTCGCAGGGCTGCCAAAGTCAGCCTGATTTTTCTGGAGAATTTGAAGAGAAGCCATTCTTAAGGAACCCTTGCAATTATTTTAAAATAGTGAGAATAGCCCTAGTTTGGGTGCATTTTTCTCATATTTAGCCATTCAATATTTCAGTACCAATTCGAGAAGAGATTAATTTTGAACTCTAGAGGCTGCTTCAATGCTTGTTTTGATCACAAATACAGTCACTATGTACATTTATTTATTAGGTCACTACAATTTCCAGAGAATAGTAATGGCTACAAGGCTGGGACTTTGTAGGCCCAATGGACCGATCCGATCGGATCCGAGTGAGTCCCGTGAGCCCGATCGGCTGATCGATCCTGCAAATTGGTGACATTGTAGGCCTCAATGAACGCCTGCAATCCAATTGAGCATACTTTTGGGTTGGCTCATAGGTTCTGTCATGAGTCGGACAGTCCAAGTGGAGCTCCGATTGGATGCTATTTTCCTCTCATCGTTCAATCAACCAATGGGTTTTCCAATAAACATATTACACATAACTCAAGTAAAAGGATTGAAAGTGGCAACATGATGAAGAATAAGCTGACGTGGTGAGAAAAAAATAACATGACGGGAACAAAATTGTTTGGACTATTGACCTATCGGATGCGATCGGCTTGCAATTGCCAGCGATTGCGCACACAAAATCAAGTCCAATACAAAACAGCGCTTCACCAAAATTTCTGTCGCGGATTCTGATGGGTCGATTGAGATCAAATGTTACAAAGTCCCAGCCTAATGGCATCTTCAATTACTATTCCCTGAGGATTGTAAGTGATGGTGATGAAGTTTGCGTTTACCTTTCCAACCGGAATATAACGAATGATTGCCATTCTGAAATCAGAATGGGTCCGAACACATAATTATCCTTTCCCAACCACAGAAAAATGATGCAAATACAACATTTGATTTCAGCAGATTCCCCAAAAAATTGGCTATTCCCTCTCTCTCTAGAGGCATTGCATTTTGGCAAAATTGCAAAAGCCAGGGAATAGTCTTTTCCCAAGCTTTTGCCTTTTTGCCTTTTTTGATTTTTACAATTCCCCGGGAATCATATTTTCCCTGGCTGTTGGCCTATCAGATAAAAGTAGACTTAGAGTTGAGGTCTCTGTGAGGTTGACAGGGATGTACAACTGTACAACATATCCAGGTATTACTACAATACCCTCTTTTTCGCCATGAGAGGTCAAGGGAGGTTAGGGAAATTAGGGTTAAAAGATGAAATTCACTATTTTGCCAAATTAATTATTTTTTATCAACAACTACATAGTTTTTCCACCACAGATAAAATATTAAAAAATCTTACAACTCATTCATTGAGTCGTTATCACTCTAGGTTATTCCTCCCCACTGTCATCACTGTCAGCGAGAGTATGACGTACACCGATCTCGCGCGCAAGTTTCGAGTAAAAGGCCTAAATAAATACCGTAAACGGAATAAAAATTATTTAGTCCTAGTCAAGTAATCTGATCCAAACGGACAAGATTACAAGAAAAGGATAGAATTAAGTAATCTGTTCCTTCGGAGCAGATTCTATCCTGCCTAGGTTGGAACCAGTATATTTTACGTAGAAAATTCGTGATCTGATCCTTCGTAGCAAATCTGATCCAAACGGACAAGATTACAAGCAAAGGATAGAATAAAGTAATCTGATCCTTCGGAGTAGATCCTATCCTTTTACCCCATACCACCATAACCACAACTACCACTTCACCACCACCACCAACCACTATTTTGTGTTGTCACTCAGCTGGCAATTGAAAATGGTGAGCCATTGTTTGAGGTTCACTATTGTACGATGACGATAATGTTAGTCTTTAAGTGAGATTAAAATTAAGTGTTAATTTAATAATAAAGATAAAATGAAAAGTCTTAAGATAGAAAGACAAGATTTTGTTAATTACATCCATTTCCCTAACCTCCAAGAACTTTCTTCAACGTAAGATCATTTTATTGTATTGTACAATACGTACAGTACAATACCATACCAAACAATACCCCTGCCCCTCCTCTGACCTGCCAAACCTCTGTCACATGTCGCATTCAGCAATGGCAAGATGACACAGCGATCCTTGGCGCATCTCCTCCTCCATCTCACCCCCCTTCTCCTATTACGGCTCTCTCATGCCAAGCTATTCGAATCAAAGGCCGCCAAAGCCGCCCGCATCGCCTTGGAACAAGCCAGACTCGAAAATGAACGTCTTTCCAAGTTGTACATTGTTTTTGGACGATGGGAATTCGATAAGACGGGATTCTACACAGTAGTTTCTGTCACTCTCGTGATTTTGACGGTGGTGGGTATTCAATGTGGGATTTGGTGGAGACAGAGAAGAGAGGGATCAGCGACGCCGTTTTCCTCCAAAGTCTCCGTGGTGGATGTTGTCATTGTGGGACCTTTGTCGCCGAAAAGTGGAATGGGGTGGTATCACGTGACTCAGTTCCTCGAAATGTCGTCAGTTCGAGTGCGAGCAGTGGTAGAATCGCAGTACTCAAACAATCTACATCGAACTCCTGCATCATTTGTGGATATGATTAAAGCACTCATCGACGTTGGCGTTGAATGTGTCGATAGCGTTCATAAGTTGAAAGACGTGCTGTATCCAAATTCAAAGGGACGAAGACCCAAAAAAGTTCCACTGCTATGCGTCATTTCTGCAAAGACTGAGGACAATCCACGTTATTTCCGAGAGTGTATCAATTTGGGAGCCACCCACATTTACCTTGAGCCACCTGGGGCTCCATCAGCGACACAATTGAAAGACATGGCGTCACTTGCGGACCTGCGAGGCGTGCATGTCTACATGGGGTATCATAAACTCTGCTCATCCTACATACAAAACGCTGTCGACTTCAGTCAGTCCATACCCAAGTCCCACGTCTTTTTCTGTCACAATGAAGGGTATTCGAGCAAGGACATACACAGAGTTGTCGCACGACATCCGGAGGGAATGATGCTCTCCATGACATGTCAAGAATTGGCAGTCTTAGTTTCTCAATACAATATATCGTATCGGGACGTACAAAAGTTCAGAGTCAATACCAATCGTCTCTTTAGTGAAAAGGTCACCTTGGTCAACGTTAACTGTAACGACGGAGACGAAAAGTTTACAGATTTGATACGTGTGGCATTCAAAGTTATCACCAAGGGGGGCAAGACTGTCAGCGTCATGGCTGATCGATGTGGGGGCCTTCTTAGTTTTGCGGTCGTAAAATCCCATCGGGGTGAAGAGTTGAAGAGGTTCCAATCTTTGACGGAAGGACAAGTAAAGGATTACGAGGGACGCCTGAAGGAAGAGAAGGGATTAATTCCGAGTTTCGTGGTGGAAAAGGACGATTATTTGGAGCTCAAACGACGGGTTCTGGAAGATATTCTGTCAAACGGTGGAATGAAGAAAAGTGAGAGGGGGCTGTTGACTATTCAGGATGGGATTGAGGTTGTCATGTTCGCGGAGTTTTGTGCAACAGAAATTGATAAAGTGTTGGTTCCAGAAGATTTATGAATAGAGCGAATGAGAGAAGCAAGATGACAAAGGCAAATCTGCATATATGGAACGAAGATATAGTTCAGAATTCTATCCATGAATACTTGAACTGGATTGGACACGAAGTTTAAATCTGTCACCGACGAACCTACTTAAACTATCCAGTTTAGTCTTCAAGGCTACTGAAGATCTGCTGTCATGGAAACAAGTAAGGACCAGCAAGGCAATGATTCAAATGCAAAATGTACATCATTTGTTAAGACTTAACAGCAAGTACGCTTGCCCACACAATAGAAGCAGACTTGTTAGAGGAATAATGTTATTCTCCCTCTGGCTATGGTACCTTAAATATGTTTTTTAATTTCGGATTCATCTAAAATCAAGATTTTTTCTTGAAAAAATCTTAGTTTGTCATTAACTGAGAATTTTTTGTCTTGTTCTCCTTGGTGAGACACTTTTTTCACTTTTTGCTATTATTGGTAACGTCTTTTTGTTTCTCTGTACATTACCTGTAAATATGCTGTTTTCGTGGTCGACAGGCATGGGTAGTCACAGTCTTCTAGTCTGAGGTTACCTTTAAAAATATATCTAAAATCAATCTACAGCATGGCCAAAAATTCAGGTGATATTCTTATTGACTAAGCCTTTCTGGATCACATGGTTTTAAAAGAACATGCGATCATGAGGCTAATCAGAGACCATATTGGTCAAACGGGCTGTTCCAAGGTTCCCATGTTCTTGGTGCTGCCCCATGACCAGTCTTGTCATTTTTTGCTAAGCGATTGACTAAGCCTTTCTGGATCACATGGTTTTAAAAGAACATGCGATCATGAGGCTAATCAGAGACCATATTGGTCAAACGGGCTGTTCCAAGGTTCCCATGTTCTTGGGGCTGCCCCATGACCAGTCTTGTAATTTGCTAAGCGATGACCCCGACTACTTGCGCGCGACTCCTCCTCAGCATTAGAATCATACTTGGGCAATATTCCTCATTCTTGCAAAACTGTTGGGATAGGTACTTCAGATCATGAGGCTGATCGAATCACATTCGTCAGCGGGCTGTTCCGCGACTTCCCCCACGTTCAGGGGGCTGCTCCACGACAAGTCTGGTCAATTTATGAGTCGCGTGTACTCACATATTATCAGGGCTATTGTGAATTCAAAAAGACTGATTGAATGCAACTCCTCCTCATCCTCAGAACAAACTTGGGCAATATTTCAATATCTTGCAAAACTGTTGGGATAGGTACATGACCTCGCAATAAAACTATTCATTCCACATAAAAACCTATGCCCCATTTTGGAACCTGGCGCAATTCCAGCTGCCACCTAATCATAATAATCAAAAATGACTTGAAAGCTTGAGTTAACTGACTAGTTGGACGAGAACTTCAAGGGGATCGCTTGGTCATTTTAATGTGACTCTTCTCTTTTTATGGCTCAGGAGTACTGGTTTTAGGCCTCAAAAATAGTCTCAGAACTAGCTAGGGAGTAGTCTAGACCCTAGTATTCTTTTTCTATATATGTAATACCTACTCTAGAGGGTAACGTTTATATCTCTACCCTATTTCTTAGATGACAAGTCCAAAAACTGTTCAAAGATACATATCTCTATGAACTGAAAGTAAGTGCCTGTTACATGTAAAAAATTATTGGTATCCCCTCCGATCTACCAAAGTACTCATTTGTACTTGGAATTGTACTGTAGAGGAATTAGTTTTTTCATGGCAGTGTTAGTGCATTTCATTTGTGGTGAGTTTTTATGTAAATTGATTTAACTCGAGAGCGGGAAGGAGTTACGTGGAGCAATACATATTGCCGTGATGGAGATGAATAATGATATCACTTTGTTATGACAAGTGGCTCTTAAGCATGAGTTAAGTGTGTGAAAATGACATTTTTGTAACTGTCGGAGTCTTGACCTTATGATGCGCAGACCTTGCCATCCAAGAAATACGATAGTCGTTTGAGTTGCTGTCTTTGCACTCTACACAACTCCTTTTCACACATTTCCCCATGCCCTACGCAAATTTCTGCGATTTCCAAACCAACTCATTTTTCACACAATCATTTCCAATGACCAGGAGATGTCTCACACTAATGAACTAGTTGTGAGCTCAAAACTATTTGTGATGATTGGCCCCATTACACAACTTTTTTCACAACTTCTTTTGCACATATGTGGGCGCTCACAATTTAAATACATATTTGGTTCCCACTTACTTGGTCGAAATGAGATCAACAATAAGATTCAAATCTTGTTTTGCAAAAACTTGGTTCAAGTGCAAAAAATTGAGTGTGACTTTGAGCACTAAGACAGCACCTAGTCGCGTCCTGTGATTATAAAACGGGTTCTCTAGCCTCAAAAGCTTATCTATTTACATGCTCTTTTAAGAAAGGCAAAAGGCAATACATCTATAAGGGCTTTTAGGTCTTAGAACCTATGGCCACACCTCACACCCTCTAGGGCTTAAGCCTGTGTGGGACTGCCTAGTTTGTGATTTTTTGAGTTGCTGATTAGAGACATGGTAGTGGGTTTCTGCTCACAGCTTAATTGTGCCTCTTGCTTGTAGAATCATTTCTGGTCTTTTTTATCCATGTGCATTTAGGCAACATGCTCACTCTGCTAGATGAAGCAGAGTATACCCATGTCAGCTGGGAACAAGGCCTCAGTGAATTGTCTGGGTCTATTTATATGACGACATGTTGAAGGCCATGTGTCACGCCTTGTGAGTTGAACTCACAACAAACGCAGTTAGCGCTTTTTTAGAGTTATAGTTCTCTAAGTAGAGACTTACATGTATCAACTTCAATGAAAATAAAACGATGGCACCTAATTTCTCGCAATATTCATACGTGAAATTGTGTGCTCACAACTTATTACATACACCTCGTTAGTCGACTTAAAACATGTAAGTACACTCACGACACATGTTAGTCATATTTTGTTGAACATGAGCTGAACATGACTACGCTTACAATATTTGTTTGTACTACTGATGTTAAGTATCTATCTCACACCCAACGTCGGACTAAAGGGCTTTCAGACATGTGCGCCATGCGAGCAAAGTTTTAACTGGCTTCCACTGTTATCTTTATTTAGTGAAACAAGACTTCTTCCAGTTTGCAGGCTCTGACTGCTGCTAAAAAATCTTGCAGCGGCTGCTTGTAATATCCCCATCCTTTTCTTACGGTGCAATAATTGCACCATAACTAGCTTTCTCCATCTTAATCCTTATAGTGCAATTATTGCACCATAAGGAGGACGATTCCTACGTCCCTCGCGTAGAAATATAAAAAGTCTCATTTGCCATCAAAAGGTAATTTCATTTTGGCATCATTATTTGGCTAAAAATACTTAGGCCTCATTTTTGGTCTCTTAACATGAGAATGCTAGGCATAAGTAATACCTTAGAGAAGTTGTGCCAGAAAAACACGTAAAAAGTTGGAACAGTTGGACACAGACAGCCAGATGCCACACCACATCGCCATCTCTGGCATAACCACCCATGTCTTCCATGACAAACACAACTATTCCTGTCACTATTTCCTCCCTTTCTTGGCTCCCTGATGGACTTTTCAACGAAACATGCATCATTCTCTTCCTCTCTTCAGCGCGCATCTAGCGACATTTGAACTCAGCAGTAAGTCCATTTGGATCCGGAGTTATACCATTTTCTCTGCCACACTTGTGACATCCGTGATGACAGTTAACTCTTCATGTCACTGTTTCCTCCGATTCTCGGCTCCCTGATGGACTTTTTCAACGAAACATGCATCATTCTCTTCCTCTCTTCAGCGCGCATCTAGCGACATTTGAACTCAGCAGTAAGTCCATTTGGATCCGGAGTTATACCATTTTCTCTGCCACACTTGTGAGATCCATTCTGATGCTCTTCATGTCACTGTTTCCTCCGGTTCTCGGCTCCCTGATGGACTTTTTCAACGAAACATGCATCATTCTCTTCCTCTCTTCAGCGCGCATCTAGCGACATTTGAACTCAGCAGTAAGTCCATTTGGATCCGGAGTTATACCATTTTCCCCGCCACACTTGTGACATCTGTGATGGCAGTTAACTCTTCATGTCACTGTTTCCTCCCTTTCTCGGCTTCCTGATGGACTTTTTCAACGAAACATGCATCATTCTCTTCCTCTCTTCAGCGCGCATCTAGCGACATTTGAACTCAGCAGTAAGTCCATTTGGATCCGGAGTTATACCATTTTCTCTGCCACACTTGTGAGATCCATTCTGATACTCTTCATGTCACTGTTTCCTCCGGTTCTCGGCTTCCTGATGGACTTTTTCAACAAAACATGCATCATTCTCTTCCTCTCTTCAGCGCGCATCTAGCGACATTTGAACTCAGCAGTAAGTCCATTTGGATCCGGAGTTATACCATTTTCCCTGCCACACTCGTCACATCCGTGCTGATACTCTTCATGTCCCTGGACATAGACAACAAAGCCATCCTTTAGACATCAAAGCCATCCTTTCATTTTCTTGATTATGGAAGAAAGAGTTCTTTCATTGCCTCAAAAAACAAGACTCATTAAGAGTCTTCCATCTGCAATAAGGAGCTGTGTTGAAGATGGTGGATGGCAAATTGTCATGCCCAGAAATACCTCTTCATGTACTATTATGACAGAAGAAGAATTTGTCAACAAGTATGCAAGAAATGGATTTTGTCAAACAAACAAAGAGATTGAATCTAATATGAGCTCACATTTAAATAGGTTTGGACTGGATCATGATGATCCCAACACTTTCATGTCACTGCTGAATCCTGAAGTAGCTGAGAAACTCAGAGAGCACCTTTCTGAACAACTTGTTAAGGATGGCAAGCAACCTGTTAGAACGATTGCAGAATTGTACGAAGTCATAGCTACTTTCCTAATTCGAAGTCGGTTCCGCCTCTCTACTCCAGTTGCATATAAACAGTTTCTCCTTCCTCTTGAAAAGTCAGAAAATATTACACTGACATCACAATCAAGATTTGTCGACATCATTCCTCGCATTCGTGGCTATGATGTTTCAGGTAGAAGTGGTGACGATACACTTGAGGATACATGGATGCAAGACAAAAATCGATTGAGAAATCTTGAAGAGTTGGAAGAGAAAATGTTTGCACCTTCAATCAAACTTATTATGAACAAGAGAAGCGGTGAATTGGTATTAGATGATGAGCTAATAGGCTCTCGTTCTAATGATGTAGAGTGCAAGACTTTGAGCTATCGCAAAGCTGGGAAAGAGGGGCCTGTTGTTGATGCCATTGCAGATTCTCATTTAGGATGCATTCTTGGGATGCGTTTACGTGTGAAGGGTGAAACTGAACTCTCTAACATAATGAGTTTGGTTAACCGCTTTCCAACACTTCTCTCCTCAAACCACAACGTCTCTATCAAGTTTGACAGGGGATATGGCAAAATGAAGATGCTTCACACAGTGGGACTTAAAGGATACAGGATGACCACTGTTGCAAGCACAGTAGGGTCAAATCATCCATTCATTACTTCAAAAGAGGCCAACGATTACATTGAAAAGATGGAATCAAAGAGAGATAAGGACAAGAATTTGAAATTGGGAATGTTCAAGAATTTTGTGTTGGATGGTTCACCAACGGCAGGAGCTCAAGTGACTTATGCGAAGAAGGACATTGATCTGCGCGAGAGTGATGGGGCAAAATGTACTGTATATGCTTTTGCAATTCGTGATGTGTTTGATAAGAAAGAGGCAGTGAAAGATATCCGCTTCTTCAACACTGGCGGATCAATCAATGACCACACAGCAAATCTCTGGATAGCTATTCGCAAAACTGATATTGGAATAAATGGAAATCATCTCTTCTCAGAAAGAATGACATCCCCTGCACGTAAAATGGCTGAAGACATTCTAAGTAATAGTTGTGGACCATTGACAGTAGGACAGCGCACCGGTGATTGGTTTCTATTACGTCGCTTTCATTTTACAGGTATGACATTCTCTTTCATTTACTCCAACAATAAAAATCATCCTCCCTTATTTCTTAACATGTGTTGTAACCTATCACAGGAACTCTTGGAGCGACTGTGGATGAAGCATCTGTATCCACAGATGAACTGAAAATGCAGCAGTTCATGGCATGTGCAAAGTCATGGTTTGGGAGACATCGATCGACAGAATATATGCAGCAAGGGTCACGTAATGAAACATTTATTGCTCAACGATTGGCACAACAACCTTGGGTTAGCAGCGTATTCAATGTTGGTTTGCTACAGTCCAAACGTGGAGCTGAATGGATAGCAGTATCACCAGATGCCATTATTTTGGCGGATTTGCCTCATGAATCTGATGAGAATGAAAAGCAGGTTCTCTTTGTAGAGATGAAAACTAGGCAAACAGGAAAGACTATATCTGGAGCAAAAGAAGCGGTGCAGAATTATGGTCAGCTTGTATTTTGCAAGTATGATGATGATATCTTTAAAGGCTGCGTCCCAGCTTCAAATAGGAAACAGTTGTTGCATCAGGCGATGGTTACAAATCTGAAGTATGGGCTGTTTGTCACTGCAGTAGCTTTTGATAATGAGTCGGAAGTGATCCAGTATGTAGTGGTTGAATTCAGCCATGATCTTAGAGAGGATCACTACATGTTGCTCAAAACAGTGGGTGAACCGCTTGTTGGTTGGCTATACGACAAGGAGTTATTATCCCGTGGATATTTGAAAAAAGGAGACTGCCCAACATGGATGTCAGATGAAGATATTAATGATTGCATCAGCCATTTCCCTATGTGGTCAGCATTATACAATCGAGTAGTGTTGTCTGGAAGGAATGATGACACCAGTACAGCAAATTATGAAACGGATCCTGATGTACACATGTTTCACCCTATGAATCCAATCAGTGTATTCAAGCACTACCAGCAATTTGATTACAACAGATCAAAGTGGGGATTGGATAAGAACACCAAAATGTCGGATCATGTGTTCATGTTGGGACTCAAGGTTTCTTTTGAAGCTCATTATATTTTACGGATGATTTGTGGGGTGGTGGTAAATACTTGGCGAGTAGCTCAGGCAAGAAGAATCGTTCAGTTCCTTAAAGAAAATAATGAAGATAATGCCAGAACGGATCCAACTGTTGCACAAATGAGGAGGCAATGCGAGAATTTGACTTTAAATGATTTTGTTCTGCAACTTGGCATTGAAACATTGAAATTCTTGCAATCATCCCGGTTCCGTCAGTACAACCCCCTGGCCCAGAATCCATTTGTGAATGTTTCAGCGGAAGATCAACTGACAGAAGATTTCAAAAAGTTTAAGGAGGAGCACCCTTGGCCAGTGAAAAGACGCAAATTGGAAGTATTCTCAGAACACCCAACCTTAACAAGACTACGCAAATTTTCCAGTTCATCATATCAACACATGAAAGTAAACATCAATGACGTTGATCCAACAAAGAATAGGAAGAAATGCGCTCTCTGTGCAAAAGGGAATATGAAGTACCGCCAGACAAGTTTCATGTGTAATCTATGTGAAGTTCCACTTTGTGCTCGTCAATATGGGAAGCGAAAAAACAATGAGTCATGCTTCCAGCTGTGGCATAATTCAGAAAACTTGATGGATGTACATAAACAAGCTCATGACAGCATCATTCGAGCTAAGGCATCAGATGATGACAAGTTGGGAGACGACAATGATGAGTCATCAACTTATTCAGTTGATGACAGTGACATACAGCAAGTTCCAGCATTGCCTAGGATTGAAGGGAACATAGATTCTCAGGAGGTTCCTGAATTGCCTATGATTGAAGGGGACATAGTGACTCAGCAGGCTTCTGAACTGACTAGGATTGAAGGAGTATGATAACAGTAGAGACAGGATAGTTATTGTGAAATGAAGTATTGAAGGGCTGTGAGAGAAATGTGATAGTTGTTATGTTATATGTGTTTATCAGGAAGAGGGTAATTGAAATATCAACAGAATTTTTGTTATAAAATTAAATTCCAAAATGTGTGCTTTCTCAGCATTGTATGAAGGAATTGGTTCAAAACAAACGGTGCAATATTTGCACCGTAAGAAAAATCAAGATTTTGACCAATGTGTGCGGTGCAAATATTGCACCGTAGCTGGGGGTGGGGATATATCTTCAAAATACGCGGAGGTGACGATATGCTGGCCCCCGCTCCAAAGCATTTTTTGCATTATGCCTTTTTTCATCTTTTTTTGCATTGACGTAAAATCCATAAAATAATTATGGTACCGACAGGTACCGACTATTAGTGAAGAGTGAAGATCAGTGAACTATCATTATCCTGACATCATCTATAATATTATCGTACAGTTGTACAAAACTCTGGAGGAATGCAACCCGTTCTTCTTTCAATCCTATCCCTATTGAGCAAGACGACAACACCAATATGCCGTCTCTCACATCGCGCATTCTTTGCGAGTCCGCAAAGCAGCCGAAGACGCAGACATCTGCTGCTGGCAGCTGGCACCTCTGTAAACAGCGACGGTGGCATCCCAAGCAGCTACCGCTCTTCAAACTGTCATGACAGCAGTCACATAGTTTCGATAACGTCGAAGAATATCGCCGGGATGAGGAATGAGGAAAACAGCGATGGTATCGTCATCGAATTGGCATCTCTAATTGATGAAAACATCAATGGTGACAAGGCCAACGTGTCATTCGCCACATCTTCCAATCCAGGTCTAGTTGCAATCACGGGAGAAAGCGGGTCGGGGAAATCAATATTGGTATCAAAGGCAATCGATTTGGTCACGGGTGGGAAGGCCGCGGTTTCGTTGTTTCCTCCTACGATGGGGTTGGGTGATTCCTCAGAGTCTTGTTGTGTTGAAATAGGTGAGTGAGTAAGTGAGTAAGTAAGGGAAGGAATGACGCACGAGTTGGCCGACCTTCGTTTATATTGACATATCATCCATCTCACTTTTATTGCCATTGTTTTGCAATAACAAAAGCGGTCAAGTTGGTCGAACCCCATTTGTCAGCAGTATCCTCTTCATTATCAAATTTTGGTGTCGATCCCAACATATTGTACAACCAACAACTTCACTCTTCCATGGAGAACCTCCCCACCATGGGCCGCTTGCACTTATCACGGACAATGCAACGTACTCGTGACTCATCCGGACGAATGAAGTCGATCTGCAAAATCAACGGACGGCACGTATCACTCAAAACACTCAGGTATGTTTCATCGCCACTATTCACGAGAGTGGATGTGTCTACGGCATCTGCGGCATTATCGAGACCAAATTCTCGACTGGCAATGATTGATACCGGTGTTTCCACGACGTTGAAGCGGAAATGTTTGCAATGTAGGGACGAGTACGAAGAAGCCCGGAAGAGGAGGAAACAGATTGAAAAGGAGTTGAATGAGAGAGTCTTGCCTATTGGGATGCAGCGTGGTGGCAGTCTAGGCGGTGAGGAGGAGATGGAATTCTTGAAGCATTGGGTCGATGAGCTGGGTGAGTTATTCGGTTTTGTTTTATTCTCATTTTTTTGTTTGGTCTGACCATGTAACAAACTATTTGTTGTATTATGTTCCCAAGACAAATTTGAAGCGAGGCTAAATATTTTTCGAGAGGCTATATTGGGGCAATTCAACGAACTCTTTGCAGAGAGCAAAAGCGACGGATCAAACTACAATAATGCCGGTCAAAGTACGAACTTGATTCGAGTTCTAAAAATGTGTCAAGAAAATACTTGGGAAAAAGCAGATGTTTCAGAGGATGCATCTCTGTTTGCCGCAATACTCGAGCTACGCGAGGAATTGAAAGCAGTCGAGACAAAGCTTGCATCTGCTCATTCGGCATATGAGATGATAGCATCATTATCTGCCAAAGATTCTGTCGTGGTGGCTTTAGAAAAGGTCAGAAAGATCTTGTACAGTATTTCAAGAGATGATGGTGGTCCGTTGTTTGATAGCCTGGAGAAAACTCATGAACTACTTAATGATGCCGAGGAAAAATTAAATGATTGCGCCAGAGCAGTCGATGGCAATTCCGACAGTGTGGTATCAACACTAGAAAAGATGGTGTGCACAGGGATTTCCCCAGAGCAGATCGACAACATTGTTGCAGATTGGAATGCATTATCGCGAAAGCATGGCATATCTCCTTATGTCTTACCTAAATGTCACCAATCTCTCCGGCAGGAATTGGATGGTAGCGCCGAAGCAGCCCTGTTACTTCCAGTTGCAGAAGAAGATGAACGTTCGGCACTAAAAAAGTACTCGGAAATTTGTCGAGATCTTTCAGATGCCAGAAAAAAAGTTGCTTCTGACCTATCCGAGTCAGTAACTAAATTATTGCCTTCGCTTGGTCTGGAAGGATCAACATTTCAAGTCGAAATGGGTTTGCGTCAAGGTGGTTTCGAAAATCCTTTCTGCAGTTCCGAAAGCATTGGAGTAGACACTGTCGACTTCGTCTTACTGCATCAAAGACCCGCAAATGGTGATCGCATTAAGCACCGTAGTAAAGTCGAATGTCAACATGGGGGATACGTTGATCAAGTAGGGAGTTCAGGAGAAAAGTCGAGAGTGATTTTGGCAATTGAAACATCTTTACCTGGATCTATTGGTACAACTTGCAATGCGCACAGTGCTGCTTTGGAGAATGAGCAAATTAATCCGAATATGCCACCTTGTGCCATAATCTACGATGAAATTGATGCCCATGTTGGAGGACGGGCAGCAGTAACAATGGCGAAGTTGCTCGCTGATCAGACACGGTGGAGATCAATCTCAGAAGACGGCGAAACGTTGCTTGAAGGAGGTAGCCAAATAATTGCCATCACTCACAGTGCATCTGTAGCAGCTATTGCGGATCGACACATTGTGGTGGAAAGAAGTGCCCGAAGCGGAAAAGAGTTGTCCTCCATAGTTAAGGCATTTGCAGTGGATGGATCAAGTCGACGAAAAGAAATTGCACGTATGGCATCTGGTGACTTGGCCGTGGGAGAAGCAAAAACATTTGCAGATGCATTAATACGGGACGCAATGCTCCAAAGGCACATGTCTTAATGTTTACATTGTTGTACTTGACGCTGCTTTACGGTCTTGTATTGAAAACACATTCCTTAGTATGAACTTCGGTTCAACTTGTAGTAAGCACTCTTCAACTGATAGTTCCACCTCCGAATCCACCCTCGTCTAAAGGCCTCATAGAAACAATTTCCAAACAACAAACCGCCCAAATGTGTCGAATGGGCGACATTACTTGTTCCTCCCAGCAATCCCAGCACTCCCATTAAACTGAAGCCCATAAGCCCCAAAAACAAGTAATATGCCGGCAGATGTATGGGGATGAAGCTAACAATCATTCGCAACTCCTTGGAGGGGTAAATGAGCGAGTCAAACGCTAGCAATGCCAACGTAACCCCCGATAACCCAATACAACTACCCATTCCTGTCGAATCGAATGCCAGAAAAGCCCATGATCCAAACAATGCCGCAGACAAGACAAATATTCCCAGCGGTATATCCTGCGAAGCAAGAATTTGTTTAACGCTTGGACCAAACGTCAGAAATGCATACAAGTTGACTGCAAGATGATGAAGCGATGCATGTGAAAAAGCACTTGTGAGTAATGAATGATATCTCCTTTGTCGTATGTTGCGGCGACTGCACACAAAGTGTTCTTGTAGTAATTTTTTTATTCGTGTTGTAGGGAATTGCCACAAGACGAACAGGAATAAAGAGGCGTATGTTCCGTAGGATAGGGTGGGACTGAAGTTGTGGAGGGACGTGAAGTAGTCACGAATGAGTGACGTTATGGGAGGTGGTCGTCGATTGCTTGATGGAATACCATATGTCACTGAGGGGTGATAGTATCCATTATTGTCTACATCACCCAGTGTGACGGGAGCGACTTGCTGATAGTTTGGATTGCGTTCATATAAGGATGATGAGCCTCCTGCTCGAAGTTGGTGTAGTCTGTTCGTAGATTGGGGGGAAAAGTGTCGAGCGTGTGTGGTGGCGCTCAACGCTGTTATTGACAAGAGAACGGTGAACGTGTGGATCATGTCTGCTGCATAGTATGTTGTCTCTCGATGCTATGCTTTTGTTCCAAAAATAAGGCGAGTCTACAGAGATCGATCAGTGATGGTGACTATTTTTTGCTCTGCATTGTTTATCGGCACTCCATGGTGTGGTATGGTATGCTTTTGCCTTGCTTTTGCTACCAGTGTATGCTATTGTACGCACCATACGCTATATGACGATGTTTTCGGATTTACCTCTATGTATATGCCATTGTCCCCCAGATAACAACGTCCAAATTTATGATTCTCGTTTCATTCGAAATCCCGCCCAAAGGTACCATACCAATACTATACCGTATTGTACTATCACCTCTGCAGCGCCCCCCCCCCACAAAGATCCAGCGATACGTCATCACTCGTCGCAGGTTATCGCTGGTGGTGTCATCAAACCAGCACCAACATGTACGATAGTATTGCGCTCACATCATCGACCACTTCAGAGTAACACATCAAGACTGTGAAGAGTGTAGATCAACGCGTTCCATAATAATATCAATATTGTACAATACCATACAGCAGCCGTCATCAAGTTTATTGATCATCGACTCAACCAGCATCCACAATGAAGCTTCTCCAATCAATATCCACCGCAATACTCATCAGTTCCAGAGCCGTCTCATCTTTCGCCCCAACCTCACGTCACGTACGCCCGCATTCTGTCAGCTGCATTACCACAACCTCCCTGCCCTCGTCTCCCACAAAACATAACGACGAGGCCACGAACAGACGCACCGTCCTCACCACTCTCGCATCGCTCACGCTCCTCCCAGCTATCACTCACGTAGAACCAGCCCAAGCCCGTCTCGAGGGTGTGAACAAGCCGGAACTCCTTCCCTCTGAACCCGGACTCAATGTTATCCAAATTGAAAGGTTTTTGACTAAGGGACAGGAGAAGCGATTGAATGATTTATTGACCCGTTTGGAACAAGACACCGGCTACAGAGTGCGGGTTTTATGCCAGGCTTATCCTAGGACGCCTGGGTAAGTGGCTTAAGGTCGTTGGTGCTTCACTGCATTTTTAAGTCTTACGGAAGGTGTTTATTTTTTGTTTTATGTATCAACAGACTTGCCATTAGAGACTATTGGGACCTTGGAAAAGAGGTTAGTGTCAAATGAGTAGTATGTCTTCTTCTGTCATCATCTGAGCCAATTTCATGATTCCTTCGCATCCTTATAGGGTGCAAAAGACGACAAATATGTTGTGTTGGTAAGTTTCAGCATTCTCACTGTACAGCTCTCTTGACATTGTTTAGTGCTGCTGCTGTATGATTGAATCGGAGAAGCCAAGTGATTAAATATATATTAGATGACGAGTCCGAGGAGCACCGTAAATTCATGCGTTCTGCATGGATTTGTTTCCAATGACGACTTCGAACGAGGCATTTGTATGATGGCTTTCATTATCATTGCACTTCCTGCTCAGTGTTGTTTCTATGATGTATATGAAAAGTCTTCATCCTGCATCTCTTTTTTTTTGCGCAAACACAGGTTGTCGATGAATTCGGAGGAAAAGGCAATGTTCTCAACTTTAATGTAGGTGAAGGGGTCAAGTTTGCCCTTCCAAACGTCTTCTGGACCCGTTTGACTAGTAAATATGGAACTGTAAGTTCAAGCAGGAGCGAATAGTTCTATGGACACGTGTGATTAGAATTCTCAATTTCTATGCATTCTTTATGGTCCCTTGTTACAGACGTTTTTTGTCAAGGAAAATGGAATCGATCTTGCAATAACCAATGCCATCGAGGCTATTGTGTCTTGTCTGAGGTCAGACCAACAATATTGTGTCAATGTCCCCGAAGAGGGGGTAAGCTTGAAGTCGCTGGGGATGTAGGCTAGCGATGTTGCTTCGTTTAGTTTAACCTATAAGAACTAGTTACAGATCTAACCAAACAAACAAGTTTCGAGTACCAATTGATAATTGAATCACTTTAAAAGTAATTCTGTTGCACCCTAGTATCCTCATTTCTTGCTTTCGACATATGCCCTTGAAAAACAGTCATATCCGGAAACCTCTACACTCAGCAACACTTTGATTCACTAAAAAGGTGGATCCTCTTCATGTGGTGGAACTTGACACCGAACGATCAGCACTCAATAGCCGAAAGTGATAAACAACCAAATAGGCCGACGGAGCTCCTCGTCCTGATACCTTGCATCTCTTGAATGCCGAGAGAGAGGCAAGTAAAAGGAATGGGACTTCGAAATGGAACCTGTTATGTAATGACAAGAGGACACCGCAATGTGTTAGGAGATTTTGATGAGTTGGAATAAAATAGGCAGAGAAACAACACTCACATAAAATCTTTTGAAAGCGAGACAATAACCAGTTGGTACTTCTTTGGCAGGGGTGGTTGTAATTGCACGAAGATGGTAGTAGTGGTGGACCACCGTAGTCTTCTTGCGCTTTTTCCAGTTCCTCGTCAACAACATGATGGTGTCTTGATGGAGGTTCTGGAGATTGTCGGAAATGAAAATTAAGAGGAAAAAAATGAATGAAGAGTGATCTTTGTCTTTGCTTTCTTTCCACTAGCTTTCTCTTGATTTGGGAAGAATTCAAGGATGATGAAAGAATCGTTGACATCCAAATTCTGTGGATTGGATTTTTTTCTGAACAAATTTTACTGGTTCCTTTGTGTTGTGAAAGATTCAATGCTTAATTTTTGGCACGTCATGTCATTGGACTCAAACATATCCATTCCTATGTATTGAAAGAAAGCAAGCAAGCAAATGGTGACAGATGGTCAAAAGTATCAAGAAGGTGAGTGTCAATGGAAATTAAAAATTCCCGCAGTTATCAAGTTGAGTATTAGTGCCTGCTTTGCTTCTAATTGCAACACACTCCCACAAAGGAATAGTATGATTAAACAGGTAGAAAAGAAATCAAAGTGCCAATAGAAACAAAATCATCATGAAATCATAACAAAGGACTCCTATTGACAGAGATTTCATCAAGGCAAATCCCATAGTATACAGCAACCATGGCGGGGAGAAACAATGACACTGGATGTCCTGGGAATAGGACAATCCCAGTATGTGATGCTTTGTTTCTAAAACTGATGAGAAAATCTTCCAACAAGATGCACGAGCAATTCAACTGTGGACGTGGGCTAGTATTCAAGTTTGTCCTCAAAACCACCATTCTCGTGCATTTGGTAACAAAACAAGCTTACGAAAAGATCAACCTGGTCGATATACGTGCATATGACGAAAAATTTTCATTGAAGGATCTTGGCTTCAATACTTTTTGAAATGGAAGCACTCAATGCTACAGAAACATTTCCCATCCAGACTTGTCACACTTGAACATTGTTCAACTTCAACCAGCCGGTCAATGACTTTTTGTCAAGATAGACCTGGTCTCGATGTTTTCTGGGTATCATAGGATTTGTGCACAGACACACGACAAAGATGTCAAACATGCGTAGAGAATATGGTCCGTGAGACATTTTTCTGTCGGATGAATGCAACTATAGCCACATTTTTGGATCAACACAATCTGAAACGCTCCTGAAACCTGTACATCATTCGTTGATAAATTTGTGGTTGTGATCATACAACCCTTACATCACATGCATTGGATAGCATTGGAGGCTACAGATTTGTTCAGCAAGACGAGTACAAGGCACCAAACACAAGTCTTGTGGACGAGTCGCCATTGGAAACATTTGTATGGAGACAAAAAAGATGCTAAGAGATGCAGCAACCAATACTCAATATTCAATCAATGAGATTTGGATTGTCAAGAACATGAAGAGGGCTCTCATCTACCAGTTATTCACTCTTGAATATCAACAATACAACGAAGGTACCCACCAACCAGACACCAAATCCAAGATTTGGAATATTGTCCCATCACAATCAGATGCACGCCCCAACATTGTCATCAACAACAAAATCTTGTACTTCATTGGTGTATACTCCAAATATTTTGAGAATAAGAATACAGGCAAGCTAAGAGTGGTTTCAAATGGAACAAGATGTCGTGATGAAGTCTTGTGGTTTCTATGAATTGTTGTGGGATGGCGTGTTCCATAGTGACATAAAAACTGCTCTCAAATCAAATTGTGATGTTGCAGATCTTGTTATTCCCA
This sequence comes from Cyclotella cryptica, assembly GCA_013187285.1. Taxonomy (NCBI): domain Eukaryota; phylum Bacillariophyta; class Thalassiosirophyceae; order Thalassiosirales; family Thalassiosiraceae; genus Cyclotella; species Cyclotella cryptica. The sequence goes on along the minus strand of JABMIG010000131.1, from coordinate 62,014 downwards.
GAGATAAGACCTTCTTGATTGACATATCCAAAGATGAACTGTCATTGGTGGTTGAAGGGACAGATGAGGTTGGAATAGTGAAAGTGTATTATGATCAAGATCCAAGAGTGGGCAATCAACAAAATGATCCAACAGGATGATGTCTTGTCCAGAATTAGCTCCTCTATGTTGGATTCTCGGACTTGATTGGTCTTTGATTGATTGGTCTTTGATGGTGCCGCGACAGTGGATGGGACAGTGCTTGGCTTCTTCCTCACTAAAACATGCTGTTCCATTTTCGGATGATTTTTACAGACCTTTGTTTTCTTGATATGGGAGGTCTCGGATCTTTTGCTTGAGCAATCGTTGCACTGTATAATATCATTAACATGAAAATGAAATTAAGTTACTTCTTGAGTGGACAGTCTCCAATGTCACCAGACGTACTAAATCGATCACACTAGATGCCTCCTCTGCAAAGGCCTTTTAGTAGTAGACATGATGGACAATTTGAATCACTTTCAAGATTAATGTAACAAATTAGAAAGAATGACAACATCACCAATGGGCTGGTTGATTGGCAGACTTAACAATGGCGGTCAAGGTTGGAGAGAGCTCCCAGCCTGGGAACAATATTTTACAAAGTGTAGATGGCATCACGGGCAAATGGTATCCTAAAGATATTGTATTTGAATAAGATCACGTAATGGATGAGATCTTTAATAAGAAGTGACTGGACGAGACATCTATTTCATCCATTATAATATCCATTGAATTGACAAGTTAGTGTCTATTTTAACATTTTAACAAAATATACTTATACTATGTGATCAGTTTAGTATTAACCCTTAATAGATAGAACAACATTAAAATATCATTATCATACACAGAGTTGATGAACTTATTACTTTACTTTCTCTGAAAAATTAATTTATTCGCCGGCACTTTCTACATGTCACAACATACTATTCCTTCTCCGATGATAAACTTCAAGTTGCAAAGACTTATTTTACTGCATTTCTCAATAAATGAAATATTATATGCTTTCAATTCCGATTCAGCCTACTATCTGATTGTTTTTGGTGACAATATGCACTTGTTTAGCTCCCAAACCCTCATAATACTCCAGGTTTTTTTTCAACAGGTGGCTTTTTAATGATTCGTGACAGGAAATAAAAAAGTAGTCCATGGTAGTGGTCATAGAATTCAACTTGATCACTAAGCTTTTGACGACTGATAGTATTGAATGCATGAATACGGGCAAGTACTCCAGAATCCGCAAGCCATTTTGTGAAAAGTCCCATGGGGGAGGTTAAGAAGGTCTTCCATTTGCTCTTCTTCATGCTACAGTGATAAATTTTTTTATGATGCTCTGAAAGATAATTCAAGCTTCCAGAGATATATGTTTCAAGTCTCTTGATATATTTCTTGTTGTTTAGCTTGTAATTGATGATTGTCACTTTCTTATAATTTGTGTTGACAACACAAAGGGCCCATTATTGTTGTGCTAGGAAGGGTATTAGAATAAAATCGATCCAAAAAAATCCCTCGTTGAATACCACTTGAAAAATGCTTCACTTTGTCGTAATAAAAATCCTGTGGAATTGTAGGCACAGTAATCTATGAGTTGATCCATGAAGTCATTCGGCATAAAACACACAGCATCATTCAGCTTGTTGACACACATCATTATGTTGGTTTTATGCGCAATGTAAAGAAAAATCATATGCATCAAGATCAATCAAACACCTGATCCAGTCGCAAGTTCAATAAACGCCTGCAATATACATCATAGTTGTACTGCAAAATGACAATTTCATTCATTCCTTTTCTTGACTCTAGTTCAAGTGAGGACTTTGAATGTGATGAAGATTACACTCCTTTACTGTGAGCTTCAAATGAGTACTTAAGTCGATGAGTTTGAATGTTGTATTCAATGCCAAAACTCTTGAATAGTTTCATGAATTGGATGGAAATTCGAAGTCAAGGTTGAGGTTATCATTGGGATTAGCAGTAATAGATTTTTGGATGTGTGAACATAGATCAATTACATTGCTGGGAGTTGTACTCTTTTGTCTATTTGATACAGAGAAGGGCACATTGTTGTTGGTCGTTTTGGGCTTTGCCCTTGATGCTAATGCTATCATTTGCAAGATCATTGGCTGTCTTTGTCTTTGGCTTTGATGATATGGTTGTAATATCATTGGTCAAATTGCCGTTGCCTTTGCCTTTGATGCTACAACCAGTGTTTCTTCTTCAATCACAAAAAAATGTGGCCTCTTGTACTGAATATGGCTCGAATGGTCGCATTGGGATTGTGGCAACATAATGTTTCTCATTTTCCAGGAAGACAATATTTATGGTTTGAGTATAATGGTCAGAGATTTTCTTTGCAATCGTTCTATAGAACTAAGTGTTTTTCTTTGAAGGCATATAGACGAACAGATTAATGTTTTTGATTTGTGCAAAAACAAAAGCTTCAAGCAACTCACCATGTTCACATTTGTAAGGAGTTGCATCACGCATAATGTCAATATACCTCAATAGAGTATCGTCATCATTTCCGTTCATATGCTTTGTCTCTGAAAGATTTTGGATTGCCCATTCCTTGATTGTGAGTTGAGATTCATCCGTTAGAACGACATCGCAATCATTCAGGATATAGTTGTAAATTTTTTGCCTGGTCTTTTGAACACCTGTGTCAGAGATCTCTTCATCTGAAACATTTTGATAAACTACCAAGAGGGCTACAAATAAAAGATTACCATCCCCTCACACATTTTGAAAGTAACAGTCTTGATCCCAAATTTCATCAGGTGGTGGAGGAGGAAGATGTTCGAACAAGTGTCCAAATGACATATCTTTGACTTTATGTGTATAAATCTTTAGACAGCAATTTTATAGCTGGATTGTCTTAGAAGAATGGAAACCATTGCATTTGATTTTTTAAAATACAAGAATTATTATTGTCATATCTTCTGATTTAGTATGAATATGATTGACACCAGTCAATGCATAGTCTCCTTTATGAAAAGACATATATTTCCAAAATCAAGGTCCAAGATCTTATGTTCTGGATCGGGACATTTCTAGCAGATAGAGGATACCAACACAGATGCATGTTTTGATTGTGAATGTCTGGTCTGTGTCTCGGAGTTGGGCACACAGATTCAATCACCTTTACAAGAAGATACATCCTATTTTGATTTCATGCCACCTGATGTTCAATGCACCCAACTTGATCCAGTCTAAATATGATGGTTGGGATCATGATCATGTAACTGAACCAAGAGCCAACCAACTAAACTCAAAGGAACCCCGCTACATTGTACTTAATCCATATCTCAAGAAGAAATCTATCCTCATCAGGAAACAATTTATGATGAAATGATTCAATTGTGTTTTTGGTCAAAGTAAACACGTGACTTTGATTGTGATAATATTATACAGATAAATCTGTAGACCAATCAAAGTTGTTTAGACTTCCGTTAAACAGCTGGAAATTAAAGTACTGGCATACACTTTACAGCATGTGTTGCAAAATGATATTGAATTTTATAACCCCATAAGAGATAACAGAAAGTAATACCTTAATTATTTATCCTCTTAGTTGACATCATCCGAGATTATTTTCATCGCAAAATGATATAGAATTTAATAAGCCCATAAGAAATAACAGATTCAGAAAAGAATTATACCACTTTGCAAATGAGAATGGTTGGCTGTTCATGTGGAACTATCCTATTTTTATTCAAAGGGTGAAGGGTCTCCCCTGGAAATTCAAAGCCGTTGATGACGTCAAAAAAATGACTAGGATCTGGGATGACAATAATGCAATTTCCGAAGAGGAATCTAAAAGAGTTGCAACAAAAAGGCATTCCAAAAGTATTGGTTTACGGAACCATTCCCCTTAATAGTTGTGCCGGTGAAATGCAATGTCACAATGTTTCTATATTATGATAGTCAAGAAATACAAACACACAATAAAAATACAAATACGCTTACTGGTATGGGTACAGAAGTTTTCTACTATTAAGATGATGGGAAAGTTCAAACAATTAACATCGGTAGGAATAGACGGCAACCACACAAACCTCGGAGACTATACCATCCAATGGAAAATGCCATTTGTATTTCTTACAAAATGAACCATTATGTGATTACACATCTGAGATCAGAACAATCCCAACATTCCGCTCGAGTTGAAGATACACCAACAATTCAGCACCCACCTAACAATATTCACGATGCAAACGTTCTTCTCCAATTGCGTCGTGGACTCAATTCATCAGACGACACCCTGAAGAATCATAACACATGTCCTGCCCATGCCTATTGGCCCCTTTTGTTTTAAGGAGGAAGTATAACTTGAAGTACCAATAACGGGCCTAAATGAAATAGGTGTGGGTATGTACCTGCAGTAGCATCAAGGTAGCCTACATGCTTCTCAGTAGCATGGTCTGTTTCAGATACCTTTTTGACATAGGAGTGCGTCAGTACCTCTGGCTGTAGCCGGTGGTACAAACCCTACTCTCTTGTCCCTCTCTGAGAGTCTGCAAACCACATCTGAGAGAGTTGTGGTGTGGACATGCTGCTGCTGAGGAGATGTCTCCTCAGCCATCATTTGAACATCTAGAAGTTAGTTAGTTAAAATAATCCTCACTTTTTTCATTTCCAATTCAATTCTACTTTTTATTGCTGTAGACCGTTAGGTCCCTATAAATATAGTCTACAACACCATTTACCACCATGTCCAACCTCCTCAAGGCCCTCTTGACACCACAGTTCACGTGGTGCAACAAGTGGATCTCTCTTGGCCCGGATGGGCTTCCAGATCAAACGATCTCGGATGGCTTGAAGCAGCCTGATCAAATGAAGATCTCTTTCACCATGAATGGGAAAGAGTTGACCAGAAGCATCGGGCCCAACCAGGCACGCTTTGGCCCCAAGTTTTTCCTCACGCAAACGCTTCCCGACTTCAAGTCCGAGATCATTTTGCGCTTGCCTGTGAACAAGCAACATGACAGGCCTGCGTTGTTCCTCCTTTTGGAGCAATGCTTCCCAGAGGACAGTTCAACCGAATGGTTGAACGTCGTATCCGTGTGTTGTCCCGACAACAAGAGCAAGACGTACAAAAACTTCGTTGTATGCCAACAAGACTATCTCCGGTCACTTGAAGGTTTCCCAAAGATCAACAACCAACTGATCAGCTGGTTTTGTACGGCTTGAAAGCCGGCACTCACTACATGCGCCACTGAGTGCAGCTCGTGGGCTACCTTGAGAAAGGGCTCTTTCAAGAGACGATGGAGCTGCCTGCACCAAGACGGAGAAGATCAATCAGATCTTCTTTTCAATGCCAAGGAAGCATTAGCAGATGTAGAGGGAGACGCATAAAACTCTGCCCCACAATAGCATGGGGCTTGTCTGCTTTTTCAAGCAGTGCCAAAACCCTGATCGAGCAAACGGCGTACTCGATCAGCTCCAGAAGGAGAAAACGGAGAAGGCTTTCAAGAAAACAAGCACCTAGAATCCACTCAACCTGGCTCCAAAACGACCTGTTGAGACCAATGTCACACCCGTTCATGCAATCAAAATGATCATCATGATTGCCAAGGCTACCATTGCCACCACAACCAATACGATTGCAGCAATCAAAGCCATTGCCACGAGCGCAGCGACCGTGCTCACAACAAGCCATCGCACAGGTACGGCCATCTAAGCGACCATGATGGTAAACATCGTGGCCATGACGGCAAGTGCCATGATCGCCGCTGCCACGGCCAGAACCAGCACCATGTCATGCACTGTCCACCTACCGCAGACATTCCAGGTCGGCATCCCATGGTTCCTCTGCCAGGTCCCACTCCGCAACCTCGCCCAGGTTGGTTGTCAACCGCCACATGGAAGAGCAGGGAATGGCCAGTCCACGTCATCCCAAAAGAACTCAGTCCTACTCAAAAGATGATGATGAGGGTCATTGCCACGTACCCACAAAAGATGGTGGAGGCATCTACACCACCTTCGCTGCTCCCAGCAACAAGTCCAAGAAAGCCAGGTGCAGGACCACCTAGGATACTGCGCCAGCATAAAATGTTTTGTCTGTACCAGAGTACGTCGACATTCCTAGCATGGAAGTTCAGGAGCTGGACAATGCTCCTTTAGAAAGTAGTGTCAGTAAACTAGAACGAGTTGCGGACACCAATGACAATGTTTTAAAAATAGACTTTTTTAAAACTATGACAATGAGTCAGATGCTATACTACCTAGCTTAGAGGAAGTGGACAACTCCTCCACTGACCGTTCATTTTTTTTCTGCTGGGAACACCAACTCTTTTCCAAACCATGAATGTTTTGAAGTGGATTTTGAGGAACCCAGGTACAATTATCACAGGCCAAAGATTGTTGTGCCGAGATGTGAATGCCCAGTTACCATCTGCACCGCAGAAAAAATTGGGATGGTCAAAAGCAGGTGACTCTTGCGAGTGCTGCTTGATTCAGGCGCAACTGTATCCATGATCAAGAGATCAGTCCTACCGCCAAAGGTTGTAACTAAGACAGTTAGTGAAACAAAGAACATTTCCACGCTTGCAGGGAAACTTCAAGTGCAGGAAGTTGTAACATTCAGAGATCTGAGATTGCCAGAGTTTGATAAAAACCGGCACATCAGCCAACAAAGGGCTTTAGTATTTGACAACGATAGTGTCAAGTAGGACATTTTTCTTGGTGAAAATTTCCTGTCAAAAACAAGAATCAAACTCAATTACTCAGAAGGTAAAATGGAATGGTTCGATTGCTCCCTTCCTTTGCGGCCTCCAGGTGGCCTGGACTCTAAAGACTTCGATGCAATGGAGGACATATTTTTCATCCAAGCAGAAGATGAGCTCTTTGGCAACAATTTGTTGAGCTGCTATGTCAATGACATTTTGGATGCCAAATATGAATGGACAGATGTAGCTGAAGTTGCAGACAAGCAAACACATCTAAATGCACATCAGAGGAGAGACTTGCTTCAGGTGTTGCAGGACAACAGCAAGATGTTCGATGGAACTCTTGGGTTACACCCACTTCACAAGGTACAGATAGAATTGGTACCCGATGTTAAGCCTGTACACGCTCGGCCCTATCCGGTCTCTCACATACACATGAGCACTTTCAAATGAGAATTAGATCACCTTGTTGAAATTGGAGTACTTATCCCAGCACAAGAAAGTGAATGGGCATCTCCTACCTTCATCATCCTAAAAAAGGATGGTCGAGTACATTGGGTCAGTGACTTACGCCAGCTGAATAAGGTAATTAAGCAACGCCAGTTTCTGTTACCAATCATATTCGATATTCTGTGCAAATGCTCCGAGTATAAGTTCTTTACTAAACTGGATGTGAGTCTGCAATGCTACACCTTTGAGCTTGACAAGGAAAGTCAAGACCTTTCTACTATTATTGCACCATTTGGCAAATATAAGTATGCCCGGCTCCCCATGGGACTCAAGTGCTCACCTGATATTGCACACTCTGTCATGGAAAGTGTACTGTCTGGCATTGAAGATGCGGACATGTAGGTAGATGGCATTGATTCATTTTCCCAAGATTGGTATCACCAAATACAACTCCTTGCCACAATCTTGAGGAGATTGCAAGAGAATGGATTTACCATTAATCCATTAAAATGCGAATGGGCAGTTCAGGAGACTGACTGGCTTGGCTATTGGCTTACACCCCGAGATCTTAAGCCACGGAAACAGAAAATTGAGGCTATCCCCCACATGGATCGCCCCTGCCACGCCACAGAACTGCGCCTGTTCATTGGCTGCATTAATTATTATCATGATATGTGACCTAGTCGTTCCCATATTCTCAAACCCTGAAACAGCGTGCTCCAATCGAAAGGACCAACAAAATGCAGCAAGCATTTGACAAAATGCATGCCCTCATGGCTGCCGATGCTCTTGCTGCCTATCCAGACCACAACAAACGGTTCGACATTTATACAGATGTGTCAGACTTCCAGTCGGGAGCTTGCATCATTCAAGAAGGAAGGCCGGTGGCCTACTTCTCTCAAAAGCTGTCAAAATAACAGAAGAATTATACAGTAATGGAGAAGGAGATGCTTCCAACCTTGAGGAATTCAGGGGAATGCTACTAGGTGCTGGCATTCATGTCTTCACCGATCATAAAAACCTCACGTTCAACTCCTCAAAGACACAAAGGGTCTTATGTTGGCGCAATAAGGTCAAGGAGTACTCACCCACATTACATTATATTGAAGGACCCTGCAATATTTTGGCTGATAATTCATCTTGGCTCCATCTCCTGGTTACACCGGCTCAGATCATGGAGAAGGGAAGAGTCTCATAGACCCAGCGGTGGTTTCAGATGACGATAACGAAGTTTACTTCTTGGACCAAGAGTATGCAGGATTCAATGACGATGAACTAAGAGAGATGTTGGAGTACTATCTCAACCTCCCGAAAATTCCTCATCCTGAGCGTAATCCGCTGAATTATGCTCACATACGTGAACAGCAGCAGCAGGATGCCAAACTGCTAGCTCTACAAGCACAATACCCTGACAACTAAGTCAACTTGCAACTAGATCCAGATGTCGAGGACATCATCTGTTACAAGAAGGATCCCACCCAAGACAATTGGAAAATTTCCTTGCTGGACTCAATGGTTGATGACAATGTCAAGTGGTTTGACCAAGTGATGGGACATCCTGAAGAAAAAAGGCTAACTGAATTGTTGAGACAGCGATATCACAACTCAGCCCTGCATCGACACATTGAGCAGCCCAAGTGTTCCGACCATCAAAAATATTAGGCCGTGGGTACGGACTGTTGCCAGAGCAAGAAGTCCAAACTGCACCTTGGGAAAAAGTAGTCATCGATCTCATTGGACCTTGGGAAGTCAAGGTCAATGGCCAAAAAGTGGAGTTCAATGCACTGACCTGAATTTACACTGCTTCGAATTTAGTCGAACTTATCAGGATTGATAATAAGACGGCCAGACACATTCGCGATAAGTTCACGCAGTGTTGGCTTTGCTGCTATCCCCGACAGATGCATTGTGTTCACGACAAAGGGGGTGAGTTCATAGGCAGTTCATTTCAATGGCGGTTGGAATTGTTCAATATTAGGAATGTTTGCTCAACCAGCAAGAATCCGCAGTCAACTGTAATCTGTGAAAGAATGCATCAAACAGTAGGCAATTTGCGATGAACACTAGTGCATGCCAATCCGCCACACAATATGACTCAGGCGCGAGACATAATTGATGATGCGCTAGCGATGGCTATGCACGTCAAGTGCACCACTGTTGCCACTACCCTAGGAAGCGCTCCAGGAGCTCTTGTCTTTTCAAGGGATATGTTTTTGAACGTGCCACTAATTGCTGATTGGCAGACCATTGCGTGTGTACACGAACATCATGTCAATGAGAAGTTGCGATTTGCTAATAGGAAGCGATGTCACTATGCCTATGCTCCAGGACAACAGGTTCTGAAGAAAGTGCACAACCCAACTAAATTGGGAGTAAGAACCAAGGGCCCTTATGCCTGTTCACATCAATGGAAACTTAACAATTCAGTTGTGTGACAGGATCACCAAATGCATCAACATACACAGAGTGCCGCCGTATCGTTGAACCTTTTCCACTTACCCTGTGAAGACAGCTTTGGTCCATGAGCTGACATGAGCCAAGGATACCTACTGGTACTCCTGACCCTTCCTGGGCCCAAGGACAGGTCCCAGGGGTACAAAGACAAATGGGATTTCTACTAACTAAGGGTAGGATCCCACCAAATAGAAGCAGGACTCATTAACAAGACTATTCAGTCCTGCAGGGCTTATTACTACTAATTGGTAGGACTAAATATACAGCCCATTCCAGATTCCACTGGATTCAGTTTGGCATGCAAGAATGCATGTACAGCCCAAACCAGGTGCATGTACACCTAGTTTGGCATGCATGAATCAATAGGATGCATCAAAACCTAACATCCTCGAATTACATGCAAATTGCATGATAAACTAGAGAGGACTACCATGAGGCAGTCCTCATTTTCAATCAGTTTTATAGCTCATAAAATTAAACTCCAAACAACTGGAACACCCTTTTTTACTTCCTTACCTACAATTACTTTTCGATTACTTCCGGCTTAGGTCACTATCGTGCGATAGCGAACTTCGGTAAGTTGCTCGCATCTCAACCACCGAAGGCTCATCCCGGCGACCCACAGGCGGTCGAACAAAAGCAAGGTCTACCACGCAGAGTACTACGTTCATTGCCGTCACCGTGCGAGCGATTTTTCTTAGTCCACCAAGGAGTCCCTACAAGAAGCTCTTCTTAGGCACTAGCTTAGGTGAAAAACTACGAGCCATGTCCTCCGTGAGCGATTCCCGAAGGGCTTAAGTGGGTAGAGTGCGGCGTGGCGTTGGAGGGAAGAACTCCCCATACGTTACATTCCTGAGCAGGATCCCGTGCAGGATGCCCTCGCGAAGGACAAAAGACCACCTATTTCAAGCTGACTCTCCCCAACACGGGAAGCGAGTTGAAGGTGGCAGTATGGGCGTCCGGGACTCCCGAGCAGTTTCTACTGCATGTAAGATCCGCGATTCACGCATGCAAGCAAATGGGGCTTGACACGGACTTCGCGGCAGCCGAGGCTGTTGAAACAGCCAAGATCGAGGCTGAACTAGCCAAGCAGGATTACGTCACGGTGCGTAATGCTGAAAAGAAGAAGAAGGGCAATAAACAAGAGGCGCCGGTGCGACTACCGAGGCTGCATCACCTGCCCTAGTAGAAGCCAAGGCCACGTATGACAAGGTCTTGAAAGCTCTAGAAGATGCGGCTTCGCCGTCGCAGCGGCTGGAGCGAAGCCCTTCGAGCTTTATGGAAACCTCCTCTCCGGCGAGGCACGTCAGCCCTGGGAGAAGATTATCAAGGCCCAAGTGACTAAAGCTCCTTGGGAAGACATCAAGGGAGTACCGCATACGGAGACTCCCACGAAGACTTGGGACTCGTTTCACGAGTGCGTCACGTTCACCTACTGCAGGTGTTCCGTCATGGCGCGGCGAGGCCCTCAAGTATTACATCACGAATACGCTAAAAAGCCCAACAGGGTTTCGATTCGTCAGTTTTTTGTCGAGTTGAACAGCTCAACAGCTACCTCGAGACATTGCCCTGCCTGTATTACAGCCCGAAGGCTAATCAGGCGACCAAGAAGGTATTGCCTCTTGATGGCGCTGACCTTGCCACTCATCTATTGCGCATGTGTCCAGCTAAGTGGCAAACCCAGTATGACCTCACGGAGAATACCACTCCGGTCAGTACTAGGGCCTTGCTATTGGTCCTAGAGAATATCGAGAACAATGCGGAACTTCGATAACAAGCCCGCTAACACGACCAAGGCAAAAGGGGCTGATCTGACAGCGGAAGATGGAGTCGATGGACTCCCGCATCCCAAAAAGCCCAAGAAGGTGGGCTGGACCGAAAAGCACTGTGTGCTATGCAAGAAACATGGGGGCGCACAAAAGTCTGTCTGGCGTGACTGCCGTCGCTATAACAAGGACGGTACTCCGATCAAGAAAAATGGGGCGCAGGTAAGCCCGGTTTAAAGAAAGGAAACCGGAGGGCACTAACCGCCCAGATTGTCGGGCGGAGTTGAAGAAAGCCCTCCATAAAAAGTCTAGTAAGCGCAAAAGCGTCGCGCTAATGACTCGGAAAGTGACAGCGACTCCGGCGACAGTTCGTGAAGGTGCGGGTCGGATAGCACTGGGGAATTACGTAGATGTAAGAAGCGTAAATTAAATACTGCAGTTAACAGTTACACTACCCCCAGTCCGAGCAAAGCTATCCTGACTAATAAAAGTCAAGATTCAAAATCAATTAGATCAACTGTCACGAAAACCAAGATATCAAAAAATCTTGTTCCAAGACAAAAAGCCGAATTAAAAATTCGAAATAAAATGAAGTCAACGACATCATCCAACTCAAAAAAATCTTACGACAAAAAAGTTGTCAGTAATAAAACTCAACATACTGAGGCTAATGTGCACATGCCCAGTGTAAATTACAATATTAATCACAAACAGAAAGTGATTACAACAAACACCAAGGATGCCTCCGTGTCACGGCGTTAGTTGCCATAATGGAACCAGCGACTGAAAGTCAATCCGGCAGAGCATACAAACAACCTCTGCGAGTTGCCCCAGTAACAAAATTAAAGTCCTACTGGACTCTGGGTCTGATGGAGACCTTATTTTCCTTCCAAAGGAAAAGACAAGCCTTTTCCCTACCTGACTAGGCAGGTGCCAAAGTCTTGGCATACGTCAAATGGGAGCTTCCAGACAACTGGAAGAGGTAAGATCAGAGTCAAATTCTTTGAGTACTCCAATTCCAAGGAGTATCTCCTACAACCTGACATTGTAGAATACAGGGAAGATGACATGACCAAACCAGGGTTTGACCTCATTCTTGGTAGTAATACCTTGAAGGAGTTAGGAATTGTCCTAGACTTTCGGACAAAGGAAATCACAGTAGATGACATCTCACTGCCAATGAGAGACATCAACAAATTAAAGACAAGAGCTACTGTGGAAAAAGCTTGGACTATGAACAATAGCATCTACCAAGAGACATCCAAGGAACCACAGAGCACTCTGGAGGCAACAAAGCGCCTCATAAAAATACTAGGCGCTAAGTATGAAAAAGCGGATCTCAGGGCAATTGTCAGAGACAACTGCACTCACCTAAGTGGCCCAGAACAAGCAAGGTTACTGGAGCTCCTACAAGAGTTTGAGGAGTTATTTAGTGGGAAACTAGGTGACTGGGATTGTAAGCGGTCTCCCTCCAGCTAAAGGAAGGAGCACAGCCATACCATGGCAGGCCTTTTCCCATACCCAAGAAGCACATAGAAATAACAAAAAGAGAGGTACAACGACTATGTGACTTAGGGGTACTCAAATGGCAAGATGATTCTGAATGGGCATCACCCACATTCATCATACCCAAGAAAGACAACACCGTGCGGGTTGTTAGCGATTTTAGGGAAGTAAATAAGCGGATAGTGAGAAAACCGTTTCCTATTCCCAAAATCAGCACTGTTCTACAAGAACTTGAAGGCTTTACATATGCCACAGCCCTTGACCTAAATATGGGCTATTATACCATTAGATTGGATCCAGATGCGTCCAAAATATGCACCATTATCTTTCCATGGGGTAAGTACTCTTACCTGCGGTTACCAATGGGCGTTGCATGTTCTCCCGACATCTTCCAGGCTAAGATGTCTGAGCTAATGGCAACCCTTGAGTTCGTGCGAACTTATCTTGATGATTTACTATGCATCAGCAAGGGAAACCTAGAAGATCACCTTACTAAACTCAGAAGGGTCTTCATTAGGTTGCGAGGCGCAGGCTTGACCGTCAATGCTTGCAAAGTCGTCTTTCTGTGCCATGGAGACAGAATACCTAGGATATGTATTATCCAGAGATGGTATAAAACCACAACCAAAAAGGTACAGGCAATCCTCGCATTAACACCGCCTCAAAATGTTAAACAGCTCCGTGGGTTTCTAGGCATGGTCCAGTACTACAGAGACATTTGGGCGAGGCGCGGTGAAATACTTGCACCATTAACCAACTTAGTTGGTGAGTGTGGACACACCAAAGTCACAAGGGCTAACAAAACCAAGAAAAAGCCGTGGCATTGGGATGACATCCATCAGCAAGCATTCGACACTGTAAAGGCAACGATCGCTCGCGATGTTACCTTGGCCTACCCTGACTATTCCCAGGGATTTGAGATTTACACAGATAGTTCAAAATTTCAATTGGGCGCTGTGATTACTCAAAACAACAGGCGCTGGCGTTCTTCAGTAGGAAACTGAGTCAGGCGCAGCAAAAATATAGCGTGACCGAACAGGAACTACTGGCCATAGTAGAAACACTAAAAGAGTTCAAAGGCATGCTTTGGGGACAACAGATTACGGTCTACACTGACCACAAAAATCTAATGCAGGATGCTCTAGGTCTGACCTCTGATCGAGTGTATCGCTGGAGATTACTCTTAGAAGAGTATGGCCCCACCATCGTGTATATCAAAGGCATCCACAACACCGTTGCGGGCGCCATCTCACGACTGGACTATGGACCCGTCCCAGATGACAGGTCAACCTGGATGACTTTAAGCCCAGTGTTGGTGCTACCACAACACCTCACAGCCAGAAACATCCCTAGCATCCACCCAGGAATCCATGAACCAGGTGTTTGCTAATGCATAGCGAAGAGGACTCCATCTATCCCCTCACAACCAGAGAGATGGCGGAGGCACAACAACAAGATGAAAGCCTACTAAACAAAGGCTACTCAACTCAGTTAGTTGAGAATATCAAGTACTCTGTAAGGAGGGCAAAATGGTTATTCCAACAAGCCTCCAACACCGTCGCGGTAGCTTGGTTTCACCACTACCTACAGCACCCGGGACTAAGCGTCTCGAAGAAACTCTTAGATCTGTCGATGTATTGGAAAGGTCTAAGAGCGACAGTCCAATCACCGTCAAAAAGTGTCACAGTTGCCAGGTGAACAAGCGCAGGCAGATAAAATACGGAAACTGCCAACAAAACTTGCCATCACCAACCCCTGGGAGGCTCTATGTGTGGACCTTATAGGACCGTACACCCTCAAGGGCAAGGACAAGACACAAATTGACTTCATGTGCGTCACAATGATCGATCCTGCAACAAGCTGGTTCGAAATTGTAGAGTTGCCGGTATCACAGCTCGAAGCTTGATATTCCCACGGGTACAAAGGGGCACAAGGGCAAAGACACACGTGTCCAAGAACAACAACCCTACTTTGACAAAGCGTCAGCAACAGTAGGTAATTTAGTCAATAGGACCTGGTTTAGCCGTTACCCACGTAGTCAATATATTATCTACGACAATGGAAGTGAATTTAAACTTCACTTGAGACCCTCTGTGAGTCATATGGTCTGAAGCGTAAGCCAACCAGTGTCAAAACCCACAAGCGAGCGCAATACTCGGCGGGTGCATCAAACAATCATGGCGATGCTCCGCACAGCTGAATTGGATATGGCCGACACCATCAGCGAGAGTGACATTGCTGACTTTCTCACAAATGCCGCATGGGCCGTTCGCTCTACCTATCACACAGTACTAAAAACTTCGCCAGGTGCAGCTATCTTTGGAAGGGACATGTTGTTTGATGTCCCCTACATTGCTGACTGGTCTAAAATAGGGGAATATAGACAACGACAAACTGACCGTAACACAAGGCGGGAGAATGCCTCTCGCATAGACTGGGACTACCAGCCCGGTGACAAAGTACTGCTGCGAAAAGGCGGTATCCTCCGCAAAACAGAGAGCCGGTATGAAAGTGATCCTTGGACTATCCCGTCAGTTCATACGAATGGCACAATAAGGGTTCAACGCGAACTAAGTCCGGCGACTTAACATTAGGAGAGTTACACCATATTTTGAATAAACTAAAATGACTTGTACCTTACCCCTTTCTCCTATCAAGACTTCCGCTTAGTCATTGCTACACCATCTTTATTTCCCTCCTCACGGTTTTCTTTGAAGAGGTTTCTTTTTCGTGAGCATTGACACCTTATCGCTCCATTCGGTGGGGGCGAGTGACATGAGCCAAGGATACCTACTGGTACTCCTGACCCTTCCTGGGCCCAAGGACAGGTCCCAGGGGTACAAAGACAAATGGGATTTCTACTAACTAAGGGTAGGATCCCACCAAATAGAAGCAGGACTCATTAACAAGACTATTCAGTCCTGCAGGGCTTATTACTACTAATTGGTAGGACTAAATATACAGCCCATTCCAGATTCCACTGGATTCAGTTTGGCATGCAAGAATGCATGTACAGCCCAAACCAGGTGCATGTACACCTAGTTTGGCATGCATGAATCAATAGGATGCATCAAAACCTAACATCCTCGAATTACATGCAAATTGCATGATAAACTAGAGAGGACTACCATGAGGCAGTCCTCATTTTCAATCAGTTTTATAGCTTATAAAATTAAACTCCAAACAACTGGAACACCCCTTTTTTACTTCCTTACCTACAATTACTTTTCGATTACTTCCGGCTTAGGTCATGAGCTGCATCCGAGGTCTTTTCGAGTTTTTTACCTCAGGTTGTTATTTCTCCACCTCTTCATTGGAAGGAATGAAAGTGGAGTTGTTTCGACATTTATTCTATTTATTTGATTCATGGCAGAGAGAGATTCTCACCGTGCAAGGGAAGAGTGTCCTATCTATGCCTATTGGCCCCTTTTTGTTTTAAGGAGGAAGTATAACTTGAGGTACCAATAATGGGCCTAAATGAAATAGGTGTGGGTATGTACCTGCAGTAGCCTCAATATAGGCTACATGCTTCTCAGTAGCATGGTCCGTTCCAGATACCTTTTTGACATAGGAGTGCGTCAGTACCTCTGGCTGTAGCAGGTGGTACAAACCCTACTTTCTTGTCCCTCTCCGAGAGTCTGCAAACTACAAACTCTGAGAGAGTTGTGGTGTGGACACGCTGCTGCTGAGGAGATGTCCTCAGTCATCATTTGAACATCTAGAAGTTAGTTAGTTAAAATAATCCTCACTTTTTTCATTTCCAATTCAATTCTACTTTTTATTGCTGTAGACCGTTAGGTCACCACAAACATATTGGATACACAGTCATCTCCTCCCTCAGACACCATCGAACACAACATCATCGGACAACCAAAAACTTGTTGATTCGTTTCCTCTTCTTCCACAAGTTTTCCACTGATTTGGAAATTCTACAAACAAGCATGTCTTCCTCGTGTACCTTTTGTAACAACAGGAGGGTTATTACGACAACAGGACAAACAAACAGAAACAACAGAGAAACGACATCAAATCCCACCTTTTCAGAAAGGGTCATCTCTAAATCAGTCATGTGTGCATGGAAAGAAAAATTTTCCAGATTCTTCCTTATCAGATCAGTCACAATCTTTAAGTATTTCTCTCTTATTTTGGCGATTTCCCTTTGGGGTGCTCGGTTATTGAATGCTTCCCTAACCCACTGGTTCATCTCGCAAATATTGGACTGAAAACATTGTTCCAAAATTTTTGACGCCTTATTCTCCATTAGTTTAAAGAGATCTTTCATTGTTTGATCCTTTTCCTTGGAGAATGCCATCCTCGTACTGTAATCATATGCATACATTCTGCCGTTGATTTCTCTGATGAACCTGTGGATGAAACAGGTATTTTGATCGCCACTGCTGGTTCTGTTGCTGATAAAGATGTTTTCTTTTCCGACCCCCCATTTGTTAAAGGCTCTTCCTCCGACTTCGCTTTTAATGAAACTGGTGCTTTTTTGGGGTGACCACTTGCCATGATGAAGAATTGACAGTGATATTTAATTAATATGGTAAATAATATAACCAATGCTATCATTCAGTGAACAACCCACCAGAGAACAAAACTAGAAGTCAACTACACGCAATTTGTTGATGACGAAACAACAGAGAACACAACTAGAACACAAAGACATGCAATTTGTTGATGACAAAATGTTTCTTTGAATATCAGAAAGGATGAATAAGATAATCCGATAAATACGTTAAATGTTAAAATAGATGCTAACCTGTCAATATAAGATGTGTTATATTTGACAAAATAGACGTTATAATAGACGAAATAGACGTGTTTTGTATTAACATTCCAAACCAATGCTACAAATCTAAGTAGGATCCAAGTATAATATCTAGAGAGTTGTGATGAGGCATTTACAACTATTTGTAGGAATTTGGCGTGCCATGTGACATCCACCCATCACCCCCCCCCAACCTACCCCACCTCACCCCACCAACAGAGAAATCCCAACCGCATGCACTGTAAAATCAGCCTTGAATCCCTCCTCTTCATTCATTGACCCTCTTATAACAAAATAATGAACAACCAGAAACACCACGCACTGTAAAATCACCATGGAATCCATTGTCTGCATTCATTGAAATAATGATGAATCAGAAGTAGCCAAGAGAAGATAGTATTGGTCGAATGAAGGTGATCTTTGATGATCCTTCACATAGGAACAGCATCTCCTAATTTTACACGAAGTCTGAATGGGAAGAATTGAGAAATTTCTATGGACTCACTTCCAACCAGATCCTTGATAAATTTTGCAAGATGCGTAATTGAGAAACGGTGTCAAAATGTAGAGCAATAGCAAAATTGTTTCAGACAAAGACCACCACCACACTTGGAATTGGATACCCATTTGAAAATTGCTTGTTAAACAAGCAAACAATGTTGATACGACCAAAGAGAACTAAGTTGAGAGAAGAAGACCATATGCTACATGCCAAACAACAAAATGCAACTGTTTCTCTCTTGGAAGACAGTGTGTGGTCTTGTTTGAGCAACTTTTTGATGAGAGTGGGGACTTTTGTAAGAATGCAAGGTTAATAGTTGACTTCTCTGTTCAAACCTTTCCCAATTTGGATATTTGTATCCATGTTAGAGAGTTTTTGACCATGAACTGTGGAAATGAGGATGACTGTGGCAACAAGTATCTCAAACCCCAACTCATTTACCAAAGTGTTTAGTTGGAATTCAATTCAAGAAAAACGGTCACCCAATTTGGGGATTAAGGGTGAGAAAAGGATATTCCATCCCCACGTGGGCAGTGATTGGTGAGTATACTGGAAAGTTAGTATCAAAGAAAAACATGAATAAAAACTCACAGTACATTCTGGAGCTTGGCAGCAACTCATTCATTGATGCGGAACAAGAAGGCAATCGTACAAGAGACAACAATCATTGATGCCTGGATCTTAACACCGCGTTCATCCTGGTGAGAACAGGTTTGATAGATACGGTGTTTGTCTGTTCTATCAAACCAATCCATAAGAATGAGTTTTTTAGAGTTCATTATGGATCAAACTATTGCGAGTTTTTTTAGTATTGTTTATGTGAAGCTTGTTGTCCATAATTATTTTAGTAATTTAACAATAATACCAGATTCATTCACACCTCCAGTGAAATGTAAACAGAAAGCACTCTTCTTCATTCAATACATTGGAATGAAACACTGATTCATAGGTAAACTTTCTTTGATGCGAGTCTGTTTCAGTTTGATGCCAAAGAAGTTGGAATACTTCAAGAAAGTTGGCAAAGAATTAGGATTGAATTACGTCGCAAGTGGGCCATTAGTCTGATCCAGTTATAAGGGGGGAGAGTTTTACTTGACTCACATGATTAATAAAGAGAGGAAGGAAAAGGATGTGGAAAATATATGTAAGACAACTAAAGAAGATTTTTTTTTGCGATGACAACTTTCATACTTTATGTAAGATCTTATTCAGACTGTCATATTTAACAAAGACATGTCATATTAGTCACAAGCATGACAAGATACCATCACAAGTTGAAGTTGCATAGGTATTCAAAAGCATTAAAATCCGTAGGGAAAGAGTCATAATGACGGCCACCAAGTAACCATGATCTAAGTTTGCATTCAGAAAAAGATGCATACAAGGAGCGATGCCATCATGTGCAAAAAAAAGGAATGAAGAGAGGTGGTATGATAGGTGAGCGCCTGTATTATTTTAAGCATGGTGAGAATCATGTAGCAAGAAAACCACTTACTCAAAAATTTCGGGCAGAAAATTGTGTTTCTTGTAGATATGGGATGTGAGACTTTTCCAGGCCCAAAATTTATGAGCACTTCTGATGACCAGAACTTCAAGGTACGAAGTATGGTATGGCACAAGAGAAAAAATAATTATTGATACCTGCCCCTGATCGTACACATTTAAAAATGAGAACAGAGAAACGGGCCATCCGTGACACTTGTGAATAAATTGAGTCATTTTTTATTAAAGAAAGATTGAAATGACCGGAACGTTCCCTTAAAATGTCTAAATTACATTAACTGTATGTAATCAAAAATTTACGTGTTGGCCTGTATGTCTATTTCAAGTTGTCATGACAAGAAAAAATCTTCTTGTGTCGTCTTACATGCACAATACCACGGTTGTCATCGGCACTCGTGTTCTTACAATTTTAGGTAGCTTGTCATCAAAGGGGGGGTCCCTTTGTCACATCATGGAGAACCACTCGTTACACTCGTAAAGTAGTTCAGCATGATGCGACAAAGACTCCACCTTGATGACAAGCTACCAAAAATAGAAAGAAAACTCGTGCAGATGACAACCATGGTATTATTTATAGTAAGAGTAGTTGTACTGCAGCATCTAGTGATCATGATTGGTAAAATACAAATTATTGACTATTGTCAGTTTCGGATTGACGGGTGTCATCTCCACCAGATATTATCACTTACACTCCAGTCCAAAGATCACAAGTGGTGCCACCACTTCTTCGGAATAAACAAAGCATCACCTTGTGCTAACGTACATTCAAGTGGAACTGGTGCATGCTTGAAATTTGGGTACCTGTTTTAATCAGGATTCTTGATATCTACTGCACTGGTATTGCATTGATTCCTGTCGACACCAGCATAATGCCAAAGTTTACCGTAAAAATCCACATTCGAAGCATTATCTGGGGCATCACATGATAGTGGTGCAATCAGGCGGAAACAGCAGAACACGTTTCCAGCCCACTGCTTGAATCAGCAGGTTGTCCAGCACAAAATGCAATGGACTGACAGCTGACTGACAGTATATCTTGGGCCCATCCATAGCATTGTGTGGTACAGCATGCCCTTTCCAAGATTGTGCCAAGCATTGGGATCGCAACAAACTGAGGGATTGGAATATCATTTTGTACTTGAGAAAACAGTTTGTTTTGCGCTAGGTACGCCATGTCTATCTGCTTGCCATATTGCCCATGTTCCTGTTGGATGTTGTTAGATTTGCTACCATCGCTTTCAATGCACAAACTCAAGCAGTCTAAATAGTCTCCAAATTTCATTGTCACTCGCTCTCCCTTGTTGTAACTTCATGTTGCTTAGGTTGTGTTTAACTGTATGCATTAAGTCCCATTCATCCCAAACTGTATGCTGAACAGGACGCCATGCAAAGCGATGTACTCACACCATTCTGACGTGTTGGTTGTGAATATTGACATGTGGTTTGAATAATGGAATTCGCGATAGCATAATTTTGACCTAAGCATTAAAAAATCTATCAAGATAACTGTACAGTGTAACAATTACACCCCTGGCAAAACTCAAGAACGTCTCCTGATCATTCAAAGGCAGAAACCACACAAGGTTGTCGACCCAGTTCATTGCAGTTACGATGAATGCTCTGAGGACGGCCTGGAAAGAGGCTTCGGGAGGGTTTTCTGCATGGGTGGGAGATTGGGCAGAACCAGAGAAGAATTTTGTCAGTGATGTTTTAACAGGGCAGTTTCGAGAACAGTGCAAGATACCAATAACTATGGCACTAAAACAGCTGCATACTTTGAATTCACTACCAATACTCTGTTATCTCACCAATCAAGTATGTTTCCATACATAAATCAAAGTCAGCCGACCCAACACAGCCTGTGTATCCCCCAGATATAATGCGACTACACACCCTTGAAATTGGAGCTCTTATAGCCTCATACGTTCCAAAAAGGGTGGCAGCACTAAGACATTTGGTCGCATAGAGGCTAGCCCATCCTTCTAATGACCGATTGAGCGTCTTTTTCCTCTTTTCTGGATTGCCGAAGTCTGAATAAATGTACAAAACATCGGTATAGAGTTGGGATGACAATGAAGCTAATAAACCAAAAATGGCCGACTCCAAACCCGGGCTGAGCTTATGACCATCAGGTGTTGCAAGTATCCCTCGATAATTGTTGATAAGGACATCGTATTCAAGCCACTTGGTAACATCGGCAAAGAACTCGATATAATCTACTTTTGGTGCTGCATCCTTCATTTCTTGCAATCGTTGCTTTTGATCTTCCATCAATGCACGCCGCATATCTTGATTCGATAAGTCATCATTATCATCATCATCATCGAATCGCGCCCCAACGCTCAACCTTTGAAAGAAATCAGTCATACCAATACTCATCTTGTCAACAATGTTCATGTTCTTTTGTCGCAATTCTTCTTCTTGTAACAAAATTTCCAACAAAACCCGCTCTTTTTCTTTATCTCTCTTTTTCTGAGATGACAGTTTAATTGCTTGATACGGCAAGGTGGCCAATAAAATTGATGCCAGCGAAGCAACAAAAATTGGCAAACCCATTGCTTCAAAAAGGGGTTGTGCCGCAGCCCGAGTTAAGAAATAATCTCCATCAGCCACTGCCCCAGAGACCAATTCTCCTCTCAACCTCTGTTTTTCTCTTTCCTTCTCTGACATCTCCAGCATCTGATCGAGACCAGCCCTACGAAACCCTAGCAACATACCTAAAACCCACGTGGTCAAGTTTGAAATGGCACCAGCAAGACCCTCCCCAATACTCACGGCGATGACATCATCAGCACTCTGGGGCAAGACCGTCATGGCGACATTCCTCGTGGCTATGCTGAACCGACTAACTTCAGACCGATCGATTAAAAGTTCTTTGATGGCACTTTCTGATTCAGGTCCTTCAAAATTGGCGACATCAAAGAGTGAAGAGTCAGTAAAGGTGGTCACATCTGGAGTGGATGAGGCTAGGGAATAGACAACAGAGAAGGCGAGCGCCAGTGAGACTGCTGACATGGCCATCATTTCCATATTGTTCTGATTTGAGGATGACGATAAAAATTCTTCTTCATCGAGTGCGCTTAATTTTCGTTCTATAATTCGTTTGTCGGTAAGTAACATTGGATCTTTTTGCATAAAGTCAGGGAGAGGGAAATAGGTGTAATTATTGGTGTAATTATTTGGGTTGACCTTTGAAACTTCATCATTTGGTTCCACATGATTCCTCTGAATTGTCGATATTGTCTTTTCACGGTTCGTTAGAGGCCACTTAGTCCCTGTTCTTTCTGACTTCGTGGTTCCTCGGAGAAGAACATGACGTTGCGTAGAGGGTCTGTGATTTGTAAGATGTGTCGTGGGAGCGAAGGCAAAGGTTGATTTGCCAGAAGAATATCGGTGCGTCCGAGATAACAGCAACAAGGCCGCACGCGGGAGCAGTGTGATGTGCCTTCGACTTCTGGTAGAAGTCGTCATGGTCTCCTATGGTCTCCTTGAGGTCTCCTTGGGAAAAAATAATATGCACCTCACGCTGCCTCACACCTCATAGTATTATGTGATAGCTGATAGCTCAACAAAAAAATTTCTACATAGCCGCCAGGGCAAGATTTTTTGTAGCGAGCAAGACAGAATGCGATTCGTAGAAACAGAGGAAGTTATAGGTTTTTAAAAATAAAGTGGCTTGCCTACATACACTTTCTTGGTCAGCCAATGAGTTGGCCAGCAAGGACCCCTATTCAGATAGGATGCTGTAAAAAATGCTGTAATAAATTAACAGATGGTTCACGCTATATTTATCTGCACATTGGTTGGCAATCAAGATTCAGATACGCGAAAGGTATCTTCGTACTGGATAGATTAACATCGGGTGCGAATGGTGCGTTGGAATAATCTTCTCATGACCTGACATTCCCTAGAGCCATAGAAAAATAAAAATCAAACCGGTTTAATTTTTTCAAACTGGTTTGATTTGTCTACAACCGGTTTGTTAACCAATGGACTACCTATTAGAGTGTTGTGACCTTAGTGACAATTCAATATAATAATATTATTATCTTTATCATCAAAGCTAGCCTGGTTACAACCGGTTGTAGAAAAATCAAACCGGTTTGAAAAAATCAAACCGGTTTGAAAAAAATCAAACCGTTTCGATTATTTCACTAATAGAGTTTCAATCCCACTAGTCATTGTCGAGTCCATTTTTAAAGCTCTAGCAGTAATATTGTTGATCATGCGAAAGTGTCATGAGCCAAGGATACCTACTGGCACCCCTGACCCAGCCTGGGCCCAATATCAGGCCATGGGTACAAATACAAATGGAATTCTCCTCACCAAGGGAAGGATCCCACCAAACATGGGCAGGACTCACTGACAAGACCATTGAGTCCTGCAGGACCCACTGGCAAGATCACATGTACAGCCTAATCGGGTTCATGAAGATCCAGGTTGGCATGCAAGAATGCATGTACAGCCCAACCAGGTGCATGAAGACCCAGTTTGGCATGCAAGAATCCAACAGGGTTCATGCAATCTAACACACTCGAGTTTCATGTAAAATACATGATAAACAAGAGAGGACCACCATGAGGTAGTCCTCATTCTTAATCAGTTTTATAGCTCATAAAAATAATTTCCAATCAGCTGGAACACCCTTTTTTTCTACTTCTTATCTACAACTACTTTTGATTACTACCGGCACTGCAAACGAAAAACACCGGTAACCTCCCCGTACACTCGCAAAACGTCAGAGTGTACGGGGAGGTTACCGGAATTTCAAGAGTGTACGGGTGGGTTACCGGTTTTTTTATACATTACTTAAGCCGCATTTTCGTTTATCATGCTAAGCTTTGAAGCAAAAAAATCTTCCGAGTGGTTGTTTGTTTCATGACTCACATTTAGTGAATCACGAGTTGTAAACAGCAAGATCACCTGTTGGGTCTAGTTTTGGTTTCAATTCTAGGCTTGATCATGACTTCATTTGGTGAGTGTGCTTTGGGCCTATTCATATTTTCAAAATAATATGGTACTATCAGAAGTGACTGCGCCAAAAAATGAGAATACATAAGAATAATATGTGGGGCTGAAAATTGGCGTAGTGTGTCTACGTAACTGTTACTTATTCCTTTGTATCACCACACCAAATTCTTGTGTGGCGGATTTGTATGATAATTCAGTTTAGTACATCTACGTATGGTACCATACTACAACAATTGTGCTTGACCCAGACACAACAGTATGGTACGGTACCATAGCAGTGCGCCCTCTCACTGCTTTCACATCACACAATTATTTTTTTCAATTACATCACTGATACCCCACCGCCCATCATGGGAATGGCGAAACTCAGTCCACAGACTGAGTTATCCCTCCCGCCTTGCACCGCCATGTTGCCAACAACAATTGGCAGCGGCGGGTATATTTTGGGGGTGAGTAATCACGATTTCATCTTGTTCTGCAATTTTATACTCACCACACGGCCAATTTTTTTTCAATTAATTAGTTGCAGGCCTGCCGGCGAATCGCCAAAACTCAGTCCACAGACTGAGTTAGGCCTTCCGCCTTGGACCGCCTTGTTGCCAACAACAATTGGCAGCGGCGGGTATATTTTGGGGGTGAGTTGTGATGAACTCACCATTTTTTGCACTATAATACTCACCACATGCCCAATTTTTTTTCAATTAATTAGTTGCAAGCCTGCCGGCGAATCGCCAAAACTCAGTCCACAGACTGAGTTAGGCATTCTGCCTTGGACCGCCTTGTTGCCAACAACAATTGGCAGCGGCGGGTATATTTTGGGGGTGAGTTGTGATGAACTCACCATTTTACGCACTATAATACTCACCACACGGCCAATTTTTTTCAATTAATTAGTTGCAGGCCTGCCGGCGAATCGCCGAAACTCAGTCCACAGACTGAGTTAGGCATTCCGCCTTGGACCGCCTTGTTGCCAACAACAATTGGCAGCGGCGGGTATATTTTGGGGGTGAGTTGTGATGAACTCACCATTTTATGCACTATAATACTCACCACATGCCCAATTTTTCCAATTAATTTGTTGCAGGCCTGCCGGCAAAATCGCCAAACTCAGTCCACAGACTGAGTTTGGCATTCCGCCTTGGACCGCCGTGTTGCCAACAACAATTGGCAGCGGCGGGTATATTTTGGGGGTGAGTTGTGATGAACTCACCATTTTTTGCACTATTTTACTCACCACACGTCCAATTTTTTCCAATTAACTAGTTACAGGTGTACTGGCGAATCGCGAAACTCAGTCCACAGACTGAGTTTGGCATTCCGCCTTGGACCGCCATGTTGCCAACAACAATTGGCAGCGGCGGGTATATTTTGGGGGTGAGTTGTGATGAACTCACCATTTTACACACTATTTTACTCACCACTCGTCCATTTTTTTCCAATTAACTAGTTACAGGTGTACTGGCGAAATCGCCGAAACTCAGTCCACAGACTGAGTTTGGCATTCCGCCTTGGACCGCCTTGTTGCCAACAACAATTGGCAGCGGTGGGTATATTTTGGGCGTGAGTTTTGATTAACTCATCATTTTTGACCCTATTATACTCAACATATTTTAATTTTTTCAATTAAATAGTTACAGGCCCAGTTTTGAAATCCCAAAACTCAGTCCACAGACTGAGTTTTGATTTCGCTTTGCACCGCCATGTTGCCAACACTATTTGGCAGCGGCGGGTATATTAACAGAGGTGAGTTGAATAGAATACAATTATTTCTACACATGTCTTGACTACATCTAATTTTAAATTATTTTATTTCAGGCCGGGCACGGGAACAGCCGAAACTCAGTCCACAGACTGAGTTTGGCATTTCGCCTTGCACCGCCGTGTTGCCGACAACGGTTTGCAGAGGCATGTAAATTTTTATGGTGAGTTATTGAAGTCATCCTATATTTCAATTGTTTTCATATCAGCTTAGTTTCAATTAAATAATTAATTTTCTTCTGCCTTGG
The DNA here is from genome assembly GCA_013187285.1 of Cyclotella cryptica. Lineage (NCBI taxonomy): Eukaryota > Bacillariophyta > Thalassiosirophyceae > Thalassiosirales > Thalassiosiraceae > Cyclotella > Cyclotella cryptica. The sequence continues at coordinate 35,399 of JABMIG010000131.1, read as the reverse complement.
TGATATTATTGTCCACAGTATCGTTTTCATCTTGGAGCAGCTTGGGGCTGAAATTTTGGCACCTGTGTCCTTTTGGTGGGCGATGAGTTGGGCGGGCCCCCTAAATATGTTAATGTAGTATGTTTAATTGTATTAGTGGAGACAAATTACACATACTCTATTATTGTAGTCCCACCTCCCGGTAACCCTCCTGTAATGTTCCGTAGCCCTCCTGTATGCTCCGTAACCCTCCGGTACTCTCCGGTAGCCTTCCCGTAACCTTCCGGTTACCCTCCTGTACACTTCCGGTTACCCTCCTGTACACTTCCGGTATGCCACCGGTAAACATTTTTTTAGCTACTAAGTAATGCAGTTATAGCCACTAATTAGATTGATATCGATTCTAAGACTTACTGAGAAGTCTGTTTTCCTGTAAAAAGTACCAATTCCTATCGTACGTAGAAAAAATCGAAAAGCTCCTCTTGGTCTCAAATTTCCGTAACCTCCCCGTAGACTCGGTAACCCTCCCGTACACTAGTTTACCGGAGGGTTACAGAAGTGTACGGGAGGTTACCGGAAGATACCATTCCAGGGCTCAACCTCCCCGCACACTCGAAAGTGTACGGGAGGTTACCGGTGTTTTTCGCTTGCAGTGTTAAAAAAATTTTTTTTTATTTAACCCCCCGTTTGGGGTTTTCCAATTTTTTTTTTTTTTCCCCCCCACACACACAACAACAAAATAACACCCCAAAAAAATTGCGAGAATTGTTTTTTTTTGTTTTTTGCTCCGCCAATGGGCGTAAATGTGGGCTGCTTCTTTTTTGTTGCGGTGTGTCCTCTTTCTCAACTGAGATAACTGTGGTGTTGGTCTTTGTCTGCGCCTGAGGATGACAGCGCAGCACGAGTTGACATGTTACACCATCAAAACCGACGGCGTGGATGGATGTCTTATATGTTCTATGGCATGGGAATATTCAGCGGGGGAGAATCATCAACGTCTGGATGGGGCGTTGTCCATCTAACAGATGCTTTTAATCCAGAAGATGTGAATAGGTCAATACGGTGCCTATATCACCACAACCGTGGATATGCGTATGCTGTTGAGTTGTAGAATTGCATTCCAGTGGATTGCAATCATTTCGGATTGCATATATGATTGTGATGCTTGACAAAATGATAATTCTGTAAATGATTTAAATTAAAAAAGTGTTATCATGGTTTTCATTTTAATAAAAACATAGTTTTCAGTAAGAACAAATAAAAGATCTCTTGAATTGCATTTATGTGTATTCCCCAATTAAAACCATTCATAATTCGTCTTCATCCATGCCTTCCTAGCCGTCTGTGCAGGAATGCGCACCATTGATGATCCCATTGCTCTCCAGCATCCAATCCTCCCACTTCTGCCTCATCCCATTTGATGGATTTGTTCACCCCAACATCAACAGGCTGACACAAATACGTGCAGCCAGAGTGTATACGAACAACCTCAATCCCAAGAGATTGAATGCGGTTTACTATTGTTTCCATCATGTGAATGCGGTATGCATCTAGGACAAGAATAGGAACAATATTAGGCGATTTCAATTCTTTGCAGGCAACAAGGACAAGGTCTATCCACCTGTCCATCATGTCTTCATCCATCCATGCCTTCTTCTGGCATGCGTAATGGCCGCAATCTGGGTACGTAATGAACTCGCGGTTCACTATTCTGAGCATGGTTGGCAACATCTTTCTGCTTGCCTCAACTGTGACAGCAAGAGTGACTCGTCCGATGTTGATGCGCAAAGATGGACCATCCTTGCACACTTTGTTTTGAGCATTTTGCCGGAATGGAAAGAGTATGGTATCGGGGGATTGATCCATGGATCTTTACCGGACACCTTGACCTTCATGAACTGAATGAAGTGACGTGATTCTTCTTCAGTTTCTTGGAAGTTCTTTTGGGCAGTGCGGGTTGCTACACAATGAGATAGCCCCATCTTCTTTGTGAATCGGTTGACAGCTTTCTTCTTAGCTTCCGGAGATTTGTCCCTGAAAGAAGGTAGCAAGCGACAGGCTTCTTGCCACACCACTCTGACGGGTCTCAAAGATGAAACAAGACAAGTCTTCATGGACAACAGACAAGAAACTCATGCTACTGGGATTGATCCTTCGCACCGTCCCATTGATCTTGTGGGTGACAATGGCTTCTGCTTGCTCAAGGCCGTCCATCTTCTTTAGGGCCTTTTGAAAGGGGATGAAGTAAATTGTGAAAAGCCGATCACACCGCAAGCTTGACAGCAGGACATTCCCTGGTGGTTTGCAAGCACAAGCTCGACGGCTTGAACATACTCTTGCTTCTCTTTCATAGAGAAGGATTTCACGAATGTAGGCTCTGCAACTGCAACAGAATTGGGAGCCAACAAGCGGACATCGTCGGCAAGAACTGTCAAAACCATCCTACCATGATTTGTGCCAACAATGAATGATGAATTTGATGAAAAAATGAAATGCAAGTGTTACATTTCCCAATTCTCATCTCGTTCTTATTTCCTTGTTCATTAACAGCAATCAGGAAGTCTTCTGCTCTTTGAACCACCGTCATTGCTGAGGTTTCTGCAATTCTAAACTGAATCGCAGGCAATTGAAATGCAGAGGGGATTGAGGTGGTAGAAGGTTGTGGTCATGGACAGAGCTACAGAAATGTGGGCTGTGAGTGGGGAATATATTCCAAAACATGCAATGTGCCCCGGAGCTGCCCCCGAGGCACTGTCACAACTGGTGGGAAGAATGTATAATACCATACAATACCGTACAATAAAGTAACTCGTGTAGTTACTCAAGTTACCAATATTTTAGCACTGTGTTAAAATCACTAGCTTTGGATGGGTAATAAGTAATATTTAAACGTATCTTTTGATATTGGCATTATTTACAATCCATCTTATACTTATACGGTAGCAAATGTCAAAAGATACATTTTTTCTCTTGACCTGAAGCTAGTAAATTTTACATGTAACCTCTTTTTTAGACCCCCTATTTACCTCAAATAGGTACACAGACTGTTTGGCAGCAAAATTGGGTGTGCCAAAAGCATGTGGGTGGCATGTAGGTGGTGTGTGGGTGGTGTGGGCATGATATGTGGTGAGGCTGATGAGCGCGATGGATTCGTAATGATTAAGATTCTGAAGATCATGTTTAGGGCCTTAAAATGACAAATATCGTGCCAGTTGGAGAGGGTGGTCTTACAATGTCATAGTTCTTATAAAACATTTTTTTGGTAGTTAATCTGCAGTTCGCTTTTTATGATGTGTCACGACGATAGTAGTAAAGAAATCGTGAAGTCTTTTCAATTCCAAGGGGGAAAATCTAGACTAGAAGAGGAAGCAGTAATCACGTTTCCTCATTTCTCTCCATGATTGTTGCCCTCGCCCCCCCAAGTGCACTCACAGTACCCAGCGCGGTGACGCCCTCTCTTCACAAATTTGTTCACAAGCTCATTGACAACAATTTGCCCTGCTCTCAGCATCAAGCTCCAACAAGGGCCAATAAACAGAGTCCATTGACATATCCAATCGATGGTCACTGTGCATGATGTGCACGCCAGGTAAGGTCTCTTGGTTTCGACTTGTTTAGCGAGGACTTGATTTATATTAAGACATACCTGACTACTAAAGAAGACGCCTTACTTATGACTTTATCATTCAGTTTCCAATGTCTTCTACATGCCCCCCTCACTCTGCTTCGACTGCATCAAAGAAACGACCTAAGACATCCCTGTCAAAATCATCTGGTAAGTTACATTAATTCGTGATTTGAATTGCACCATCATTGATCAATTCCAATTCGTCCCTTGTTTGATGCTCACTGTATTGTTGTGTATTGTATTGTTGGGTGTTGTGTCCATTGCATTTCTAACCATCCTTCAACATGTTTTCTCCAAGCAAACAAGAAGGATGCACTGGTGCTTGTCGGCTGTTTGCATTGATTGTTGTGTCCTGCACTTGGAGCAAATTTTTACTACCTCATCGTTCAATTGCAAAAGCAAGGTGTCATACAACAATTGTAAATCAAATCCCACTGAGGCACAGATGCTCTGTTGGGAATTGCACCAGCACCATGGTCATTAATATCCTAGCTGACAGTGGATCTGATGGTGACCTTCCATGAAAAAGGAACATCCACGCATTCCCATATCAGACCAGGCAGGTGTCAACTTCTTGGCACATGTCAAAGGAGTACGAGGCGCAAAATTTTTTCCTTCATTGCAGTTGAGAAAGAGGGCCCCAAGTTTGGCTTCAGCGGCTGATGCCACAACAAATTTTAAGATACCACAGAAGACGTAGATGGCGCCGTTAAGCTTGATCGGTGTTTTGTCAATGGGGACACTGCCAAGGAAAAAATGGCCCGCAATTCGACTGCGGGCATTTGATTCGGAAAGGTAAGATGCATCGGAGTGTATATTTAGAACCATATCGGATGCAGTGAATCGGACGATTGCATCGGGGTGTGATGCACAGTAGTCGAGAAGCTGTTGACAACGTTTTTGTGTGAGTTGTGTGGGGTGCGCTTGTTTGCTGGCGATGGCACTCAGGCTGAGTAGAATGGTGTTGTCCACAGCACGCGCATAGTAGAGGAGGGCTCCTACAATTTGTTGGATGCGTTTCTGGCCATCGCTGTCAAGGGGTGCGGAATCATCTGTTGGTATGGGGTCTTGGGCTGCCGCCCCATACTTCTTGGGATATGGTTTGTAGGGACCGTTTTGTGGTGAGGAAGGGAGGGGATGTTGGAATCGCTGGAGTACCTTGTTGATGTATCGAGGCATTGAGATGTCTAATGTGCAATGATTGTAATCCCAGTCGAGTTGTATGCCACAGTAGAGTGCCCCGTCCCAGTCGATGGACATTGTGTAGTTTTCTTGTAACACTTGGATGAGGTGTTCGGCGTGTTCTCGCACCATATATTTTACACCAAAGTCATCCACAACAAGGGTGAACAAGATAGGTCGGGTAACATGGTGCCACAGACCTGGCGTGTGTGCCACCTCATAGTATCCGTGTGGTGCAAGGCGTTTTTGGAGGAGTTTGTTGGCCAGTGCGCCCGCTTGTGGTAAGCCATAGATAGCTCCACGTAATTCTAAGTAGACGAATCCATGTATGGCATGCTTGTCGAGGTTGTATTGTGCCCGTATATGGTTGGGAAACAGTGCAAGTGGCATCTTCATGTATTCGGGAGGGTCCAGCATTGCAGTGAGGTAGAAACTCTTAAGGTCAAGGCCCATGAACTTCACACCTTTTGTGCTGAGGACACTGTTCCACAAGATTTTGGACGTTGTGAGATCAGCCGTGCGTGTAGTTAGTTTGCCGGGATAATCCTTGATTAGGTTGCCACCAGCTGTGATACGTACACGATTGGGATCATCATTTTGAGGGCGGTAGTCCACAACAACGCGCCCGTAGGTGATGGTACGGTCTCGTGGTATGTCACGTATCTGCGCATGCATCATGACAAACATAGTGTTAGTCCCTTTCTCACCTGTTTTCCTGTCACCTTGTGCCAGATTTCCAAATTCTTTACCAAATGCGGTGGTCCATACGTCCCGGAGGAGTGGGCATGCAATGAGTTTCTTGTATGAAGTAATTGTTTCTCCAGTCGTAGGATGTACCACCCCTGCGCACATGTGGTCGATGTCTGCATCCGCCCTGATGGCTAAGTCGCAGGGACTCGAGGTGAGGAAGGTGCGGGGATGCCAGGCCGCATTGTTGTTGTTGTATACTTTGTTGGTGACATGGTCAACAGCTTGGAAGGCGATGATGTTCGGCGAGTGCATGGGAATTCATTCTGATGCAGGGAGAGTGTACACAGGGAGAATGGGTGCATCATCTGGAGCGAGTTGCATTGATCGGCGTGGTGTGTGGCCATTCAGGGTTAATGATAGCAGGTAGGCTGTTTGGGACGTTATGGCGTGTTGCGCGTTGGTGCGTTCTTGGATTTGCTCGGAGCTCTTTTGGGTCCGTGGGGTTGGTACTTGTGGTGACGGTTGGATGTTCAATCACCCTCTGAATTGGTAGTGCATTTGCGGGGTGCTCAGTCGTGTCACCCTCTGTAGCCACCCTCTGTTCTGGCGTGGTGTTTAATATATCTAACGCCCTTGCTATCTTTTTTAAGAGTTTTCGCTTGGTAGGCTTGTCCAGAGTCTGTATTGACTCGAACAGTTCTCAGTGGACTTCGTTAGCGTGTTGTGCTGGTGTGAATGTTGGAAGGACACAATGTTGAGGAAAAAGATCATACGATCCAGAAACACGGTAAGCTTTCGTGCTGGGCACATAAAATTTCATGTTGCGATAGTGGTCAAAGGCAGGACCACAGTACCATGCATCCAGGCCTCGGGTGCCCCAGGATGTTCTTGTGGTTGGTGATTCGTAGATAACGGCCTTTGTGCCTGGTGGGGCTAATGGGTATGCATTCCAGTTATACCTGTTGCCGTGTAGTTGGTGGTAAGCGGATTTGGAGGGGTCAATGTGAGAAGTGCGTAGAAGATTGAGCGTTATAATGGCTTGTTCCATCATGGTGTCCCATAATTGGAGAGGCCAGTTGCTGTCGGTGGAACATAAACCACTGACGAAGTGGTTCTTGAAGGTTTGGATGGTGCGTTCCGCTGCGTTGACTTGATGGTTGTTTGGTTCGATGAATTGCCACTTGCAGTCTTCAGTGTCTAAGTATTCCTTGATGGGAGTTGTTGCCTGATTGTCGGTGACGTTAAACGTCGGTTTGTACCCCTTTGACTTGAGATCTTGAAAGATGCTGTCGACTGCATTCATGATCGATTCGTCTCGCAGATTGTGTAGGGGGGTGGCATAGATGTAGTTTGGGTCGTAGGCATATGCCACGAAGTAGTATTGATTGCCTTCCAATGTGACAGCAGGTAGGGTGCCGGTTGCATCGGTATGGTGCGGTGGTGTTTATCTGCCAGTGCGGCAAAACAAAATACATTGCAGGTGGTGTTAGTGACGTCAGGTGGGATCAGGTGTGGAGACGTGGTTTCTTCGGGAGGTGTGTTATCTAGAACGTTGGAGGGAGGTGTCACCGGTGCAGCAGTGGGCCCAGTTGTTGTCGGTCTGGTGCTTCGGATGCCGGTACGAGGCCTCTTCATATGGCCTTTTGAAGTTGCGGGGCTTGGGGCAAGGTACTTACGCACAAGGTCTGCTTTCATCAGTGGAAACCCTTGCAGCTGGTTGTTGTTGATGGCTTTGATTAGCATGGATATTGGCGGGCTGAAGAAGGCCTGGTGCATGTACTTGAGTTGTTGCTGTTTGGTTGGCAGCATGTACATGTTCATTGCTGTGTGAGGAGTAGTGATGGGTGGTGAGGCATGTTGTGAGTCCTTCTGGTTGGACTGGTGGTCCGTATGAGTTTGTTGTTGTGGGTGAATAGGGACTTTCCACAGGCCAGTTGTGTCGTCTCTTGTCCCAGTGAGTAACAATGTTCCTTGGTAGTATATTCTGCAGGCCTGCCGGTCAAATGTGACGCGGCATCCCACATCACAGAATTTTCGAGTGGAAATGAGGGATGAATGGGATAACCCAGGAACTATGTGGGCTTCAGTAATGGAGTGTGGCAACCATGGGAGGTCAAGGTTGCACGTGTGGGTGGAGACGATGTGCTTTCCATTTGGTAGGCGGATGGTGAGAGGCTTGAGTGCTGGGCGCCTATTGACAACATGGGCACCGTCTACCAGGAAATGTGCGGTGGCGCTGGAGTCAAAGATGGCATATTGTTGTTGTCGCTTGGTGTTAGCCTGGGTCTTGGTAGTGAGTTGGTCACTGTCGTGTGTGTAGGAGACATTGGAGGCAATTATGGTGGCGTCGTCGTCATCCTCCTCCTCTTCATACATGGTGGTCTGGAGTGCGGCATAATAGTTAGTGTAAGTATTGTCAGGGATCAATGAAATAAAATCACATTTAGTTGTTATTCTTTTGTAGTAGTGATCACTCTTCGTCGCCCCTCCTCGTCAAGCTTGATGTGGGCCTGGATTCACAGGCAATGTCGTTTTGTGTGCACCCCTCCACGTTACCTTATGGCCTGCGTCTTTGTATGCTTGGGCGTTCTCACGGGTGTAACCTTCCTGGTGGCCGTGCTTTTTGTTGCGGCATGTGGCACTGGTGTGCCACCCCTCAATGTCGAACCCACAGGAGAAGCACATGTTCCAGTTGTTGTAGTACTTTACTGGGTTGGGAGGTGTGCTGGTAGGGTGAATGGCTGGAGGAGGGATGCCAAGTGTAGCCGGTGGGAGGTGAAACGTGGTTGCACGGGTTGTTGGGATAAATGTTTGCTGCCTCTGGCCACGACGGTTGTGACTGTTCCGCCCTCTCCCACTCCGACTCCAAGTACCTCATCCTCCCAGCTGATATTGCTGGAATGGCGCCGTCTGGGTCGGGGTATATTGTTGTTGCCCTGGTGTGGGGGCAGGCACGTATTGTGGGATGGGAGGTGCAAAAGATGTTGGTGTTGCCCTGGCAAAGATTGCAAAGGACTGTTGTGTTATTTGGAGCTCTGCTCGGAGGGAAGCAGTTTCGGCGCGAGCTGCCTGCAAGATATCCTGCATGCTCTGGTAGTTGGCATTGTTCGCCACGTGAAAGTTGACGATGCTTTCTTGGATGGAGGTGATGGAGTCGTTGTCGTTGACTGTGGCGGAGTTGACATAGCCGTGGGTGCCTGCGGTGCCTTGTCCTGATGCGAGACGGAGCTCGTAGGCCTCCTCGAAGTGGAGTTTGAGCTGTTGCCACGTCTTGTTGGCCTCGGCAAAACCACTCCATTCGAGGAGGGCTGTTTTGTAGAGGCCTGTAAGCTGGATGGCGACGATGGCTTTGTCTATAATCTGTTCCATCGTAAACTCTGGTTTACAGATTAGTGCGAAGATGAAGCAGTCTTCATTGCGGTCGAATAGTGCTTCGATGGGGTCAGCGGGATCCCATGGAGCATCGAGGAGTACGTTGTTTCTACGTTTTTCGGCCGGAGTGCTCGTGCCGTATTTTGTGCGTAGATTCGACAGGATGTCACGGGGGTTGTCGCGGATGGTGTAGACCTTTTGTCCCATCTGATTGCCAATGGGCTTGCAGAAGGCATTTGGGATGGCGTCATTGAGGGCGTCGTTGATGGCTCGGCGGACATTTTCCTGTGAGTTGAAGACAACGCGGTTTGCGTCGTAGATGGTTTTGATGTTGCGTTGTTTGACGGACATGTTGGCGGTTGCGGGATGATTGCCGGGGTCGGGCCATTTGGTCCATGGTATCGCACAGCGCAGAGCGTAAATTTGCTCTGGCATTACCATGCCGACGAATCCGTGCTCCGGAGCTTGTGTGCATGGGATTTTTTCCAGGCGTTGCTCTAGGAGTGTGGAGAGTGCGCGAATGTTGACGGTGTTGGGTCGAGGTGCAAGGTTTGGCAACATGCCGACGGCTTTTTGTGCCTCTTTGTAGGTGATGAGGGCATGGGCCATGGTGATGCGTTGCGCTGCCACGGTGCATGGTAGAGGTAAGTATTGCTACCAACTGTTAAACATACAACTAGGACAGTTGCAATAAAAGTGTTGTTAGCAATTTATGAGCTAACTAGTGTGCTAATATTGCTGCACGCACGCAGAACGGAGCAGCTGTTATTGGTTGGATGTGCTCCAGTCCCATATGCTGTCTGTCAAGTGGGACTCGGCCTAATCTGGTAAGTGGGATTCTCGGTAAAGGAGATGTCCGCATGTATCCGTTGGGTAGAGTTCCAACATTGTGCAGTACAATAAATGATTACTAAGCTGGTGCATGATCTCATTCTCAGTTGTAGCATCGTGAAAGAGATAGGAATACTTCTGAATTTTGAAACAAAAGACATAACTATCAATGAGACCACATTGCAATGAATGCAACAGTATGAAGAAGTCTAAAATCAAGAAGACCTGGGCTATAAACAACAGCGTGTCATGCAAACCTAGCACTATGCAAGAAGAGACTCAGCAAACAGTTCATTTCTTAGAGGTCATTTCTTAGATACTAAATATAAAATATCAGACCTACAATCAATTGTCAGCACTAATTGTACTCACTCTAGTATCAAAGATCAAAATAACGCACTGGAGTTGCTCATAGAATATGAGGAACTTTTGATTGAACATGAGGTGATTGGAATACCGAGCCTGTCTCCTCTGAACTAAAGGAAGGCGCTAAGCCATAACATGACAGACAATTCCCATGGCAAGCATAAAACAGCAACCAAGAATTGAATAGACTTTATTATGAACTGGTAGTGTTAGAGTTTCAGTCCACATCAGAATGGACATCACCCAAATTTATAATGCCAAAAAAGATAAACATGTACGCTTTAAAACTGGTTTTAGAGAAGTCAGCTGAGACTCCCAAAAGTCTTAATTTTCTTAGGATCTATTTTTCTAGACCTATTTCTTCAAAATATCCTTTTCTAGCAACAGTGTAAATTTGGTCTAGCTTTTCCATATAGCATCCCAAATGGAGTCCCTTGAAACAGGATCAGAACTCCATCCCATGAATCTTGTAATCTGAAATCTTAATTGAATTTTTGAGCACATATCCTTATTGATGCCATATATCTTCCAAGACACATTCAACATATAGTTGCAATCACAAGATCAATGACAATGTCAACATGTATTGAAAATACCATGAAGTTTGCCATCTAGGCTTGTCTGCTGTTCAAAGCATACATGCACATGAAGTACAGTTTTTCCCCTTTCATGCCATAGGCACTTGCAGGGTTTAATCTGTATGATATGGATCTCTACAACAGACAAAGGAGAATTCCCCAAATCTACTTGCTTCCTTCTTCTACCAGTCACTGGTGTCATGGGTTGGCCTCCAACAATGACCAGGCCATGATTATGATCATTGGATTCTCTGTTATTGCTTTCGATCATTATCCTTATTTGCCCCAGGTTAGGACGAGTAGTCTCTGCCAAAAACCATCACATGGCAGGGTTGCCTGTCTTACTACAGAACCGATCAGCATGTTGAAAAGTAGGATGCATTATTGCTGAGCAATTACAAGCGTCTACCCTTGTGTTCTATCGAAGCCACAAAATGTCCAAATAGCACAAATTCAACAGTATGGTACAGTCCATGTGTCACAAAAATATTGTCATCCAGATATGTCTTGTGGGTTTGTTCCCCATTGGGTTGGGCATTTCTTCACTTCTAATCTAACCCTAATCATTTCTATCTACGAATTGGGTTGGGGCCTGGTCGTTGGTAGGGTTTGGGAGAGTTGTCAGGAGACTGGGTCACCTCTCCCTCTAAACTTTCGCAGTAAAGATAAAGATTGCACAGCATCCACAGAGTTCGGTCATAGTTGCACTGTAGTGGCAAGAAACCGACTACATCATCAATTTATGTTTATTCAAGAAACAAGAAAAGAAACAAATCACCGATAAAAATGCTACCCTAGGGAAGTGCCTAGAACTGCCAAGTCAAAATTTCTCTGAACAAAGGCCATCAACTCTGAACTCATCATCGTTGTGATATCGTTAGAATGCCAGAAGAGATTCAACACGCTGCTACTTGTAAGAATCTTCCATAGACAGTCTTACACTCTTCATCAAACATGCTCTTAAAGGATGACACATTTTTCCTCCTCCTTGTCATTTAGCAGCCCGTCATCTTTCTCAATCTCTTTCAACAGTGTATGAAACACTTCCGCTACATTCTCCCCAGTCTTTGAAGAGCACTCCAAGTAAGGTATGCGCAACGATGATGCCAGTTTTTGGGCTTCAACGGAAGACACCTCCCGCTCCTCCCCCAAATCTTTCATGCTTCCTACAAGGACGCGAGGGACGTCTGGTGCATCACCTAGAGCATTGAGGAGTGCGTCGTTAATTTTGATAACGTTCTCGAAGGAGGAACGGGATGTTATGGAGAAGACTAGGGCGTAACCATGAACACCTACGCTGGCATTACGTGATATACTAGAGTATTCATCCTGAGTCGTAAGGGGAATGATCGAGAATAGACGGAGGAAAAGGTTGGTAACGAATACAATAGTGATTAAAGATGAAGTCGTTATAGTGCGCACCATTCCAGCTGTATCAATTATGTCGGTTGCAAAATGAACTTTTCTAAATCGGATTGTTTTGTGATGAGTATTTTCAATCGTGGGATCATAGCTGAAAAGGCGAGGGCACAAGTGATTGAAGCACATCTGGGATGAGACGAATGGCCGAATCGATCTCACGATGCGCTCAAAAGTCAACGAAGCAAGGCAACATCAGAAGAGCGTATCATAACACGCCATGAAACTCACTGGTCCGAAAAGGTCCCGCTAACAAACGCATTCGTCAACGAAGTCTTGCCCACAGCTCGAAATCCCAATACGGCAATTTTTCTGTGGACCAACGTTGGCTCGTTCTTGTTTGGCATTTCAATATTAAAAAAGTTGATGCGTTTCTCTGAAGATGACTGAGTGTAGCATTGGTGTTGTTGTCGAAAATGTTCAACATGTGAGAAACAACAAGATGCAAAACGCTGTATGAAATTCACAAACAAACATTCTTCATACAACAAACACTGTGGATTATGCTATCTCAATAAACTTCAAGGGGTAGGACTCATAACATAGTGAATAATGGGACTCGACGCCCAAGCAGATCATCCTCACACACGATACCGCTCGTGTTTTCCTCCTCTTCAGTGAGTATTGCAATTGTTAGACTGGATGCGTTACAGGGGTCAGAGGCGGCAGCCATGGTAGGCGTATAGTAGTAGATAAGATAACATGTGCTGGTTGAAGTTATGGTAGTTGGGTTAATTTGCAATTGCAAATTTTTTCTACACGTCAGGAGCTGAATTAAGATTTTTTCTTGAAAAAATCTTAGTTTCTTATCAAGATTTTTTCAAAATCTTAGTTGTGTTGGAAACTGAGCCATTTTCTCCTTCTCCTTCTTCTTCTTCTTCTCCTTCTTCTCCTTCAGTGAGACAGGTTTTTCACTTTTTGCCAAAACAGGTACTCACCAATTATTTGATGCTAACTTAACTTTAAATAATTAGTTTTTCGGTCTGCGTACATGGGTAGTTATGATGTTTTATGACCTGTTTACCTTTAAAATTATATCTTACTATAAAGGGGCGCCAAGACTTTTGCAAATGCATTCTCACCCCGATTTGCAACTGCAATTTAATTAATCGTAGACAAGCCACTTAAAAATGTCTCTATGAATCGCATACTGTCTAGCTCGCTACAAAAAATCTTGCAGCGGCTGCTGGTAATTATTCGAGAATTTTTTTCCTTCTCCAGTTCCATGAGACGCTTATTTCACAATTGAACTTTATAGGTGAATTCATATAACACTGCTTCCAATACCTGTAAAAACCTGAACTTTTGGTTTGATATGCATGGGTATTCAAGCACTGTTGATTTGTGATTACCTTTAAAAATATATCTAAAATTAAATTATCGCATGGCCAAAAATTGTGCTACTGAACACATCACGTAAACGCATCACGCTATCACTTTGCCAAAAGTAGTTTACATCATGTAAATGCATCACGCTATTGCTTCACTAAAAATTGATTTAACGTTAACGCAGACAACACATCACTTAATCGCATCGCACTATCATAAAGGCAACATTTCAAAAAATATTTTCAACGCAGATGCATCACGTACAATTTGAACTACATTGCCAAAAGGTAAGCGCACTACTTACATCTTGAACCACATCGCAAAAAAATATTTTCAAAGGACACATCACGTAAACGCATCGCGCTATCGTAAAGGGAACACATCATAATATATGTTCAATGCAGAAGGTTCACATGACACTGATCACCAAAAATGTTTTTCATGTTAGCATGGTACGTTAGACACATCACCAAAAAATATTTTCAATGTAAGCGCACTACTTACATCTTGAACCACATCGCCCAAAAAATATTTTCAACGGACACAAGTTAACACAGACAACACATCACTTAATCGCATCGCGTTATCATAAAGGCAACAATTCAAAAAAATATTTTCAACGCAGACGCATCACGTACAACTTGAACTACATTGCCAAAAGGTAAGCGCACTACTTACATCTTGAACCACATCGCAAAAAAATATTTTCAATGGACACATCACGTAAACGCATCGCGCTATGGTAAAGGGAACACATCATAATATATGTTCAATGCAGATGGTTCACATGACACGGATCACCAAAAATGTTTTTCATGTTAGCATGGTACATTAGACACATCACCAAAAAATATTTTCAATGTAAGCGCACTACTTACATCACCAAAAAATATTTTTAATGGACACATCACATAAACGCATCGCGCTATTGTAAAGGGAACACATCATAATATATTTTCAACGCAGCGGCATCAGTTACAACTTGAACTACATTTCCAAACAATATTTTGAACCGACACATAAAGTAAACACATCGTGCCGTCGCTTTAACAAAAATTTCTTTCAACGTTAACGCACACTCAAAAATGGTTTCCAACATAAAGGCATACATACTTCATGAAAACATGGCATGCATTTTTCACACTCTGATATTGATCAGTCGATAGAACGTTTTGTTCATCTCATCATTTATCAAACTTGACACAACCGTACTCCAAAATAGAAAATAGTTCATTCTTCATCAATAAAATGTCACATCATGGCACACCACATGCATCATCCATGAACTGCACTGAAAGTGAGAACGTATGACATCCTTTCTTCTTAAATTTGGTTTCATTAGCTTATGCTGTATGTGATTTTTTACAAATATTGTGGATTCTTTCTATGAAGAAGCGAAAAGGCTTAGCATAGGAGCTAAGGTGATGAAAACAAAAAATGATAGGAAAAGAAGAAATGAAAGATACAGACAAAAGACAAAGGCACAAAGGACTAAGAAAAGCAACATTTATTACAAAACTCATAGAAATTCCATTCTTGAGATCAAACATGCCAAGTATAAAATTAACGCGGATTCCATTCGCCTGCAACAAAAAAGGTACTATGAAAATAAAGCTGATTCCATCTGCCAAAAGAAATGGGTTCAATATGATAACAAGGCAGAGTCTATCTGTCAGAAGAGAAAGGCTCATTATGAAATCAACACTGTTCATATTTCAAAAAAAGAAGAATTACTACAAAGCCAATGCAAAAACGATCAGTGAGAAGCAAAGGAAAAGTTACCAATGCAGCAAGTCCTCTGGACAGGAATGTTCATTTTTTTGTTTCGAGAGTGATACCATATCAAGTCCTACTAGGGCTCAGCAGAATACAGCATACAACCAAAATGACATGCCAAGAGAGTTGAATGAATCAGAGACAGAGAAGGTGGTTCAGAGGATCAGAGCAAAGATCTGCCTTTCACCTGCTGCGGATGGTGATATGAATAGGCACCGTGCATATGTTTGTGTGATTTGTGATTGCCTTATCATTGGATTGGAAGAAGTCAAATTCATCAAGAAAAACACACTGTTGAAGAGCTCGTCAAAATGAGCCGTCTCAACTTATGAAGAGTACTATGATGGTGTTCCCAAGCATCCAGAATTGTTTAAACAGTACCAAGTGGATGATTGTGATTTGAAGCATTTGTTGCTTTCTCCCAGGGCAGGAGTAGATCAGAAAGGGTACGAATGTTGTGAGACTTGCTATGGAAACTTAAAAGGTTCAAGAAATAAGGATCAAGACAAACCTCCTAAATTTGCAATCGCCAATGGATTTGCAATAGGTCATGTTCCTGATGTTATCCGTTTTCAAGACAAAAGTGGTAATATCAAGGAGCTACGGGAATGGTCAAAAAAGAGAGGTTTTTATTGTGTCTTAGTTCAATGTATCACAAAATGATTTTGAGTAGTTGAAAGGACTGTAAAATGCTTCTGCGTAGTTTGACGGATAGAAATATGCTTCTCACTAGTTCGACGGACAGAAATATGATTCTGCGTAGTTTGACGGATAGAAATACGCTTCTACGTAGTTTGACGGATAGAAAATCATTTTTCTTTAGTTTGAAGGATCCATTAAGTGCAGTTTTAGTAGTTCAACCTCTGATATGGAGTTCAGCGCATATATTTGTAGTTCAACATGATGTGTTAGCGTTGAACGGATTGTCACATGTGACTTGAAGACGTGAAATCTTCTAGGACATGTGAGTTGATCACGTATGAATTTTTGTTTGCCAGGGCGACAATCTCTTAAAAGTGTCTTGTAGTCATATGGTAAACGTTTGTGGTATTGGCTTTACACCAGTTTCTATGGTACCGGTGAGCCAAAAAAATCGCGACACTACTCATCAGCAGAGCATCCGCACCATGATGATTTCCGCCGCCGTCGTCGTCGCATCACCTCTTCCATAAAAAATACCGTTGCAACACCAGGTCCGCCACGATCCCCCTCATTGACACATCATCTGCTACCATCGCGCCGCTTGGTTTGGTCGAATGTTATTTATTTAACAAGAAATTGGACCATTCCTACGATTAAGTATTTGTTACACGGAAGCCGTGCTGGCATGAAGTAGGAGTGATTGAAAAATAGCCAGTATAAGTTAATTCTTACGTGAATTTTCCTTATTCATCCTCCAAGTCATCGCCTAATAAGTGGCCTTATTGTTGTTCATTTCTGTCCCATCTTCGATAGGCTTCTCGTTCGGCTTTCATGGCAAACTTTCACCTTCGAGATAAGCAGATTCGACAATCAACCCAGATATGATAGAGTTTGAATGGATTGACTCGGGAATGGAAAGTTCTATCTGTGGTAATTCCTAGTTATGCAAAGAAATAAAGAATAACGGAGATAGAAATTCTACCGATGAGGGTGTGGTCGGCAGAAGGTGATGCTGTAAACCAACAAGGATGCAGCAGCTCTTCAAAATAATTAATCGTGCAGTAGATGCCATGCCATTAAAAAGTATAATTTTTCAAGGAAATAATGCAATTTTTTTTAAAAATATATCAGACCACAAATAGTAGAAGAGGTCTCTGTTGTCTCATGGATGACAGCAATAGTAGGGCACCATTTTTGCACAGCATCCACCATAATATAAAGTGTGATGGCATGATTCTGCTTTGGAGTTGATGGACCTTTTCCTCCATTTGTTCGCCACTCTTATTCATGTTAGGCGTGAAGTGAAACTACATTGTCTTGATAATTAAAAAAAGAGTTATTGTCAGTGCAACATGTCGACATGAAATAATGGTCGCATATTTTTTCATCTGGAGGTTGACAATGAACTCTGATTTATGGGGGAAGCCATGGTCTGAGACTCATCTGTTAAGATATAGATCAGGGAACATGTGATTCCATGAGAATTGAAAAAATTAAACAATGTAAGAGCAATAGTAAGGGAAGAATCTCTTCCCTAACTGCTTTTACCCAAAACTAGTCTATTGCAATTCTCAGAGAACTAGTGAAATTGTTTGAATTACACGTCTGTAAGTACTGTATTGGGAGTACTGTACTAGTCTATTTCAGTTGTAATTCCTGGAGAATTTTAGTTGGCATTCATTCAGGGAAGCAAGTTGGGAATTGTACATGCTCCAAGAATGAACCATAATACAATTTCTTAACCCTTAAGAACTGTAATGGGTGTATTGGCAGACTTAAATTACTATCCCTCTAGACTTCGATTATAGAGTGCCATCTCACGGAAAATGTAGAGACAATATGTGAAAGAAACAGCCACTAATACCTGTGTGAAAATATTCAAGGGATATATTAAAACTACAACCTGCAATTCAATGCTGCAGATTTTTGGTTCTTGAAGAAGTACTAGTACTAGTAATTATGATGGATTAGAATGTAAATAACAAGTAGGTTATAATAGTATTTAGACATGTTCCTGTGTCAGGATGCATTAGAACAACATAAAAATTCTCATGGAAAACATTCACAAAGTTTGACAGAATCATTCATTGATGCCTTTGTGATAAGATTAAATGTGTATCTTAAAACAATGATCTGATATTAAATGATGCAAATTTGTGTTTCTTACTGAAACTATAGTAATTGACATCGAGTAGTTTGTGAATAACTATTAAGTTATGGTAATATTTTCAGATGTCGTTCTGTCATGATGTATGAGAACTACATGGTGGAGGGCCCAAAGATTTGGTGGTTAGAATACATTCTGGAGGGCTGAGTTGACAATTTTAATTGTGCAGAGTAGGGATAGTGGTTTTGGTATGGTTGCAATAATAAGTGGCAATGTTTTGTGTAGTCAATTTTTGAGGATGGTTTGGACAGGGTGTGCCATGTTTCTTTGGACTGTGTTTTTGACGAAGGTCTAATCTGAAGAATGAGATTTTACATTCTATATAGTTCTGTTAGTTGTTGGTAGTTCTATTTTGGAAAGTTGTACTTGAGGTCAACTTTCTTGTGGGTGGTATTGTCAGTGATTCAGTTGGAGAAAATAACACACTTTTGTGAAAACCCTTGGTGTAAAGGTCTGGGAACACTTAACAATCAAATGCAGTATGCACTGCTGTTTGCTCGGCACCAATAGAACTACTGATCATCACCAGCTCATTGATGTGTGATGCATTCGAATCTCAGATTAGTTATTCAACATCAAGATTTGGTATTTAAGTTGGGGTAAGGCACTGGGATGAGCTTGACTGCATTCATCTGAATTGTTGAGGAGCATGTTGGGAAGGAGACAATCAGTAAGCTCATGCCCCATCAACCTGGAGATCGTAAGTCATTGCAAAGAAAAATGGCCCAGGAAGGTCACAGATGTGCTGTCATTAGAGTTAAGTTTAATGGTCTTGACAAAAATGAAATTCTTGACGTCAACAAACTGGGTAAATGCTGGCTTTTCAAAGGGGACGAATCGCTGTTTTTGAAATATGTAGCAAGTTGAGTTAAAATAGGCCATTTTTATTCATAAATATCAATGAATGCATGTCATGATATAGTACAAAGCCATTTGATAATTCAACCATAATAGCAACACCAACCAAAGCACAACTTCTCATACTTCATTCTCAAAAGTAATTTCAATCATTCACTTCTTCCTTCTAAACTCCTGTCAAAAGGAATATATCTCTGTGGCAGATTCAGCCAGTTCTTAGAGAACTACAGAAATTGTTTGTACAACCTGGAATGGCATGAGATCAGGATAATTTTTCTTGTTGTGATCTGCTCAAAACATAAGCAGTGCTAATTTTGATTGCATTACAAATCTGTAAGTACTGTACTGGGAGCACTGTACTAGTCTATTTCAGTTACAATTCTTCAAGAATTTTAATTGCCTTTCATTCAGGGAAGTAAGTTGGGAATTGTACATGCTCCAAGAATGAACCATAATATGTTTCCTTAAGCCTTAAGAACTGTAATGGGTCTAATGGCAGACTTAGGTTACAATCCCTCTAGACTTAGATTATAGAGTGCCCTGTCATAGAAAATGTATCATTTCTAAGGGAAGACAGAGACAATATATGAAAAAGCCACTAATACCTGTGTGAAAATATTCAAGGGGTATATTAAGATTATGATCTGCAAATCAATGCTGCAGATTTGTGGGTCTCGAAGAAGAATCTGCCTAATGCAAGTGATTTTTTTAAAATAAAATCTCATCCACTATTTATCCATTATATGATCTGTGGTTGGTTGTTGATTATTTTTTGTAGTTGGGCATCAATTAATACCTGGAGCTCAAACAGTGACTACTAGCCATCATTTATATGACTGTCACAAAGAATTATTGACTGTTAACCCTGACTTCCTTTGTCTTATCCAAGAGATGTTAACATCAAATATGTTGGGAATGAAAGGTTCCATTGAAACTCAATCAATTATTTTTACTACATAATGCTTACCAACCATGTTAAATTATTTCTTCAAGTCCCCTTCCTCTCATGCCCTTACCCTAACAATAATACCTAGTAAATTATGTTTTACAGTGTGGTGCTACACTAGGTACTACAACACCACTAAAAAGAAGGTGAATTGAAATGGCACAGTATGGTTATCTCTCCTACTTTTCCATTGCACAGGGCAACTTGTTACACGTGGAAGTATTAGGATGCCTAACAAAAGTGCAGTACCTTTTGCCCCTATCTTACTCTAGAACAACGTCATTCGTGTCGTAGAGATATCCTATTACATTCTACGGAAAAATCATGTAAAAGGCACTTCAAATGATACTGGGACTTATTTGAATGCCCAAGTAAGAGATGGTTCCCTTTCATACAATTTAAGTACAATAGATGTAATGCAATCCGAAACTTGCGTAAGGGTATCGTCACAGGAGACATAGTAATATTTCCTACATAGACAGACACCAGCCATGTTCAGCAAATACAGGTGACATGAGAACAGATGGAAGGGGGTCTCTAAAAAAATAATTGGCAAATAATTGATGCAAATTTGTGTTTATTATACTCTTGGGGAGAACGTAGATAGCTTTTTTATGTGTTATATTTTAGAGTTTAACAGATTGTCATGTGACTTACAGGCATGAAATCTTCTAGGACATATGAGTTGTTCATGATTAGTGTTGTGTATTGTGTGTGGTGCATGATGAGTCCTGCTATGTCTCTCATACAGAGTAAAACAATGATTAGAATCACACCTGGTCATTCTTTAAGTGTTGTTAATCAAGTCCAAAATATCCAGGCTGGTTCTTGTCAGTTCCCCATTTCTATAGCTTATGCCCTTGTTAAAAAGAATTCTTGACCTTTTACTCTGGCACACTTTAGCATTCTATTAACTATGACATGGTCCTATGCAAGACGTTCATATCAAATATGTTGGGAATGAAAGGTTCCACTGAACACCTGTCAGTAATTCAAAGAGGCATGGTGGCAGTCTTGTTGGTATGAAGTTGGTATGGCTTCAAAAATAACCTGACCTCTAACCAAAGAGTCTGTGCCCACTCATATGCCTCATGATTGTCTGAGTTTACTGCATTCTCAATTCCATTGAGCAGTATATTAAAACTATGCACTGCAAATCAATACATTCATTTTGATATCAATTTTCCATAGCAGTGGTTTTTACATGCACTTGTTACGAATGGACATGCTATGGCAAGATTGAGGGGTGAGGCTGATGGTATGCAAGAGGATGGAGAAGGTGATGCAGAGGGGGGAGGAGAAGACAGATAGTGAGAGTGTTGGCAAACGTGATATGAGTGTGAATGACAGTGGTAGTGACAGTGAGGAAGAATATTGATCAGCACAACATTAATATTGTGCATGCTGTTCTAGCTCTGGCAACATGCTGTTTCTCAGCCAGGTACTGAGGAGATATGAAACTTGTGCTAGTTTATTTTCATTATGACCTACTTGGTTTCATTAATAGTTATACTCAGTTGGTCACTTTTGATGAATTCTCTAGAATACTATAATATGTCATTACTCTGTATATCACAATATGCAAATCCTGTGGCCTATGCCCACATTACTTTCAGGCAGGTCCTATATCAATTTCATCTTACATAATGATGCCTAGCAGAAAGCAATTTCATAAATCAACAATAATAGCAACACCAACCAACAAAACTTCTCATAATTCATTCTCAAAAGAAATTTCAATCATACATGTTCTTCTTCTAAACTCCAACCACAAAGGAATATGTCTCTGCGGCAGATTCAGTCAAACCACAATCATTTGTTTTCCTGCATTTGTTCCCATGCCCTTTCTTGGCTCCATCATTGTTTGTGGTGACTTGCTCTGCCGCTTCAACATCATCAAATTTCACAGTTATATCTTCCACAAATGGCTTGAAGGTGGCAGTTGCATTGGAGCATCCTTGCACATAGGCTGTACACAAAATGCAGACAAAAAAGACAAAAAGGGCTGAAGCTCATGTGCAAGGTTGGTCATGCGTATTTAAAATATTTTGAACAGTTTATGTACTTATTCATGCAAAGTTCTTACACATAGAGGCATTGCTAGGTTTGACATAAGGAACCTGGTCTTGTATCTTGCTCCTGCATAACAGCATGAACGTCTTAGAGTAGAGGAAAGAGAAGCGTAAAATTGGCGCATCACTGGGACTTTTGAATTTCATGTAAAGATGGCTTTTTCTTAGTACATTTGGACTGGGCTGCCTAGGGATGGACCATTTGTGAAACTCTACAAGAGTGTCATCTTGCCAGAAACATATCATTTCAAAGGGAAGGTAGACACAATGTATGATAGAAATAGTCACTAATGTCAGTGTCAAAATATTCAAGGTTAAGCAAATATGCCGGGAATGAAAGGTTCCATTGAAACATCATCAATTACTTTTTACTTCATTATACTTACCAACCATATTAAAAGTATCTCTTCCAGCCCCCTTCCTCTGATGCTCTTCACCTAACAATAATGCCTAGCTAGTATATTATGTTCTACAGCACGGTAATACAATACCAGTAAAGAAGGAGGAGATTGTGAGTGACTGTTATTTTATAGTAATATTTTCAGATGCCCTCTGTCATGATGCATGAAAACTACATAGTGGAGGGCCCAAAGATTTGATGGTTCTCAAGAATGTGTTCTGGAGGGCTGAGTTGACAATTTTAATTGTGCACAGCAAGGATAGTGATTTTTGGAATGGTTGCAATAACAAGTGGCAATGTTTTGTGTAGTCAATTTTTGAGGATGGTTTCGACAGGGTGTGTCATGTGTCTTTGGACTGTGTTTTTGAAGAATGTCCAATCTAAAGAATGAGGTTTTAGGTTCTATATTGTTATGCTTAATTATTTTGTTGGTAGTTCTA
Source organism: Cyclotella cryptica (assembly GCA_013187285.1). NCBI lineage: Eukaryota > Bacillariophyta > Thalassiosirophyceae > Thalassiosirales > Thalassiosiraceae > Cyclotella > Cyclotella cryptica. The sequence continues at coordinate 12,724 of JABMIG010000131.1, read as the reverse complement.
TTTTGTAAAGTTGTACTTGAGGTCCACTTTCTTGTGGATCATATTGGGTGTGATGCAGTTTGGGAGCAAACAAAGAAAAACATTCATTGCCATAAAGTTATGCGGTGTGTCATATTTTTATTCATTGTGCATTAAAGTGAGCACTCATTGCCATGATGAGGGATGAGACAAATCCCAAAGAAAGCTTTCCAATGTTCTGCTAACGAACATCCACAATCAAAGTCTTCACTTCCGTCAACGGTCTATCCAAATCATCCGTCGTGACCCCCTCAATCGCCATAACCACCTCCATACCCCTGTAACCCTCCCAAACACGGGATGCTTATGATCCAACCAAGGCGTGGCACAGTGGTAATAAAAACTGACTCCCATTTGTATTGGGTCTGGCATTGGCCATCAAAACGGTAAAGGGACGATCGTGTCTCAACTCCCTCCGGATTTCGTCTTCAAACTCTCTCCCCAAATGGATTCTCCCCATTACCATCTCCCAGGGGGTGATGATTCGATGAAAAATGACATTGTCGTAATATCCAGATTGGGCGTGACCGATGAAATTTTGAATGGTTGTGGGAGTTTCCTTGGGGAATAATTTGATGGTGATGTCTCCGTGTGTGGTGCTTAGAATGGCGGTGGTGGCGGTGGATAGTTTGGTGTCGGAGGAATCGTAGTTGTTGTTGGAATGGACGAAATGGGATGCCTTGAGGAGATCGGAGGCGTCGAGGGGTTTGTTGAGAACGTCTCGACTTTGTTTTGCGCCGTGTTGTTCCTCAAGGAGTGGACTGTGGTGGCTAAAGGCGTAGAAACAGCCTTTGCCGTAGGCGAGGGCAATAATGAGAGAACCGTTGGGGGGAGCATTACCATCGTAGGACTTATGAGATATGGCGGCACTCGATCCTCCCATTCTCGCAAACTGCAATTGTTGATCGACATTGGCATCCTCGGTACAGAGACGGACATGAAAAAATCGTAACGTGATGTATGGTGTAGTGACCAATATGGTCAGTATCACTAGATGCGTGGTGATGGCGGGTTCATGGTGATGGGGGCTTCACGGCGATGCCAGCAGGAATGTTGTCGGCAAAAAACTGAATGAGTTATGGCCGTCTTAATCCATTTTCGGAAGGTGTCTGTGTGTCATGGTTTCTGATTTTTTTGGCTTGAGTTGTTATACGTGATGTTAACACTTCATAATACACCCATGATCACTGATAGCTGATAGCAGAAGTTCGTGATATCACGTTGGTTAATGGCCTATGGTATGGTACTTGTTCCCAGAGTAGGTATATTATGTACGAGTATGGTACCATTGTTTTGTGAGTTCACACATCACGGTTCATGACTCCGTGAAATCCTTTAAACATTCACGCCCATATTTTCTCAAACAATGAACTAAAAGATTAGACGTTAAACTAAAAAAATATACGCTGAACTAATGTAAAATACAAAGAACTAAAATAATTTTAGTTGCAATACAATAAACTAAAATAATTTTAGTTGCAAGACGCTAAACTAATCGCGCTTTTCTACCCAATACGCTGAACTTTCCGCTAATTTCCTTCAGTACACTGAACGAAAGTGAAAAATAGATGTCAAATACAATGAACTTAAAGAGATCCGGGAAAGACGCTGAACTATCTGATATCGGAGTGTTGGTTTAGAATACCATTCCCGCAGCTCCCAAAAATCGAAGTATTAATGCCGAAATTGATTTCGATGATCTGCTTTGTGCATCAATCAGTCCAGTGAGGCCATTTGGATATGTTCATGCATACACTGGCGGAAGTCAAAAATCTTTGAAAGGGCATTTTTCAATGTTCAGTGTTGATCAATCTCATGTAGGAGGAGCACTGCATAAATACAGGAGCTCAACTGGAGGGAAAAACATTTATGTAGTTTTGTGTGGCAGAATGACCCCTGCTCAGAAGAATGTTGTGAGGAGGCAAGCCGAATTTTACACCGACCTTCTTATTGATCTTTTTTTTCATGGTTCATCAAGGAATCAGGTCATAAGGGATACAGTGATGTAGTGCCTCCAGATGAATGTCCTAAGCCTGTGATTATACTGCAAGATGATGACAACAAGAATAATACTTCTGAACCGGTTGCTCCGGAATTAGAATGTCAGATTCAAGGCAAGACATACTACTCTTCAAGTGAGTCGCAGAATCCAACGACAGACAATTTTTTGATAGTACTGAGGATTTTGTCCAAGCTATGCTTGAGTTAACTGCACCAACTATGTTGATGTATGGTGGTACTTACTTGAGAGGACATGAAATCAATTTGGAAGATGCTTTTCCCATTCATTCACATTTGGTTCTGGAGGTTGGAAAAACTCAGAAAGAGTATCAATACATGCATCAATTTTCCAAAATCACATAAAAGATTTCCTATCAGTAGACAGTTTGGACCCTCCACCTGAGAATACTGTTGTTATTGAAGCAGATATAAGAAAAGCCCCCAAATGACGTAAATCCAAGAAAGCTTTTTCTGAAGAAACTCCTTTACCAGCACGAGTGACAACTGAATTGAGAAACAGAATCTACGCAAAGTGTGGTAATAGTGACATGAAAGACCAACAAAAAACATTGACCCTGCATTGAAACTTTATGTTGGTGCACATTGCATGATAATTGACAATGATGATATATCAAAAGGAAGAGGGAATGGTACATTATGCAGAGTCATTTGGGTGAAAAGACAAACAGATACCCCATTGAATTGGAAAAATTATGAGGGGAAAAAATTATATACTATCAATGTTCCTGATGTGGATTATACTGAATGTGAACACTTCCCTAAAAAGTTAGACCAAATCAAGATTGAAGAACAGATCTCATCATTAGAAAATGACCTTCAGCAGGATCCAATGAATGAAGACAAAGAAGGGCAACTGCATGGGTTCCAGACCAGATTACGAAAAATTGTTTCCTCAAGAAGATTCAGATTGAAACCAAAAAGATACTATTGCACATTCTACAGAGGTGATATTGATCCACCTGAAAAAGGTATCAGACAATCAAAAGTGTCAAACAGAGGGGAGCACAAACAAAAAGTTATCATGATATAATTACCTATCAATTTGAATGAAGCCACAACTGCTCTCAAATTCCAAGGTGTCACAAAAAGAGAACTTATTGTTCACAATTGGAATTACAGTCATGGCTTGCACACTGTTTTATCAAGAGTGAGAACAAGAGCAGGTTTGTTTCTGAACAAACCTCTTCTGTTCAAACCAGATGCATTTAAACTTCCACCAGCATTGGTTGCATTTGAACATAGAATGTTAGTAAAAAAACTTTGTTAGAACAAAGTAACATTCACATGTGTTGCTCATGTACTCTACCATTTTCCTGTAAGTACCATACGGATCACACGTAGAATGATGCGATTTTTAACTCATGTATTTTGAATAAATCAAAAATCCACTCCAGGCAGGTGCTCCTCCTTTGTGTATACACTATCACGTTTCATCACAAAAACAGCTTCCAAGCATGTTCCTATCCAAATCCACTATGACATCCACTATGACACATTTCAATTAGTTATCATCACAATCATATCAAACATACATGTTCCTTCGTACTCTTAATACAAATTCTGATGTTCTCAATTCAATAAATGAATAAAAGAACACTTCACAAAAGTTCATATGCTTCATCAGAGATGTTCTCAAGTGCCTGCCATCCTTCATCGGCAGATCCAAAGACCTCCTTTAGAATAACATCTCTGTGCTCATTATTGTTTAACGCATCTTTGCTGTCACAGTTTTCCCAGAATCTCTTGATGAAACTGATGCAGTCTTCATTTAGTAGGTAGGTGCTCAATGGAACAACTGTTGGTGGTGTTGCCCTGCCTCTGTTGATGAATATAGGGATTGATACTGCCATTGGGGTCTTACTACAGAGTTACGGGCGGCATCATTGATGACTTGGCTGTTTTCAGTGGACTGCGGTCAATAGCAGACTTTCTGGGAGGACTCGCTGCTTTAGCAGGAGGTTTCCCTTTTGGAGGTGTAGAGGTTGCAGTGGTTTTGCTTCCTGTGTTTGCCATGGTTGTTCTTGTTGATGAATGGACCAATAGATTATGCCAAAAGTAAAATTATGAGCATTCAGTTGAGCAAAACTATTGATCAATGATTTGGAAGTTTTGGTGAACAAGAATTGAACCAACATCCTGTACTACAACATCTTCTCCAAAAAATTCAAAATTTCACAAGAACAGAAGTAAGAAAGCTCTGTTCTCATTTTTTGTGACAAAGAGAAAAATGCTTTCTGATTTCAGGGCTATTTTAGCAGAAACAATTTTAGTGATAGTTGAAGGAAAACGGATCTTCTGCAACATATATACTTATACTAAATCATATAAGCCTGTTTCTCTTAAATGTTGAAAATAGCAACAAACAATATTCATCCACAGAATAAGGTGAACAGACAGAATACTCATTTGAACGTAGGATAACTGATATTAGACGATGACAACTGTAATGGGCAATTGTTGTTAAACAAATGTTTTGAACAATCTTTCAGAAATTTTGGAATTTCATTTAAATCTCAAAAATTGCAAAGCATGATATTCATCTGCCAAATAACCTGAACAGAAAAATATTCGTTCGTACGATATTGCAATTTCATGATGAAAGCGGGCACTGACAATTTTTTATAAAAATCAAATGTTCTCGACAATCTTTCAGAATTTTTGTTCTATAATCACCATTCAATGATTGTAATGAGTGCATATGTAAGAATCATTTTTCATCCTTTCCACTAATTCTTTCATTGTCATAATTTTTCTGTTGCACCATAAATTCTCACATGCATCTAGTTGACAGAAGTTTTGAATGCTACAGTACATTTTTCTTAATAACAGAAGAACAAGATTGATTAACATATCATGAACATGACACAACTTGGTGGCTGAAAAATTTCTGCCTAGAAAAGAGAGGGAAACACGCTTTCACATGGGTAAACAGACATCGACAGTGTGACCATGTTTCAGTGCCAGAAATCACTATAGATTTCCATGTTCAAAAATGTTCTATTTCCTTTCTTTGTGGATCAACAATGAATAAAAATTTCATTTTGTCCAAAGCCGTTCTTTATCATATTTGGAAAATTAATCATCATCTAAAGGCTCAAAAAGGAAGTTTTCTTCGTTGATGGGGTTCGGTTGACGGAAGGATTTGGAGTTCTTGGTTTGTACAGATTGGAGATGATAGGACATTAACCCTAGCAGGCAATCCCCATTCTTGTTTGCTACTCGCAGGGCACTCAACTTGTGTCCAATATTCATATTCTTATGGCAGGATTGACACTTCTCTTCTATTCTAGTGTTAACTTAATTCAATGTTGAGATTAAGAAAAGTCATAATAGTTTAGTATATATATGATTTTCATAAACATAGTGAAAAAAATGACCATGTTAAGTATAGATATCACGATCTGGTTTTTCCCACATCTCTTTCTATGTACAGCTGATGAATCCAACCTCAATGTACAGCTTTCCTCATAAAAGTCTTTGAAAGGTTGAAGCCACCTAAAGCAATAACCTACTCGATGCCAACAATTCATATCAACTTTTGTGTTGTATACAAATTTCACACCATGTGTCATCATGATGTCATCAATTGGATCAAGAACTGAGATAGTCATGTTTCCACAAGTAAATTGATGCTTTGGTGAAGTAACATATGTCGTTTTGTTGCCTTTTAGGTTTTCTGGAGATGGAAACCTAAATTCAAATTTCATGGGTTGACTTCCTATTGTCAATACTAATACATTGGAGCCCACTATTTGAGAATTTTCTCCACCTCATGAAGGATGGCCATCCAATAACACTGCTTTTTCAGAAAGAACATTTTTGATAAATTGAATGTTAAAGTTGTCTCTGTGATGACCCATTTTTGACTTCAAGGCACCATAGTAAATAACATCTGACAATGTGTTGGTGGACTTTTCCTGGATACTTCTGTCAGGTAGTTCCAACATGACCTCCAACAAATGAGACTAGCCATAAATGTTGAAAATTTCATTGGCCTTCCCTGCCAATTGTCTTGGTGACGACCATACGAAGTGTAATTTGGGAGAGTGATAATTCTCTTGCCTTGTCCTTCACCATTCCATCTGGTGAACACATGAACTGATTTCTTAACAATTCCTTCTGATCTCCTTTTTGGCTGATGTGATGCCACAGAAACATTCAAAATTGAGTATTGCGGATTGTAAATGACAATATCATCCAAATATTTACTCCTGCGAGTTCTCCCCACAAGACTTCTTCTATCATGTGATAATGTAGGAATTAGAGTTTGATCCAAGTCTTCCGTGACCAAAACCAAAGCTTTCATATCAACAGAATTTCTTATCCCAATATTGCAACTCCATAATCCTAAGCGAACATTATTGGAATGTAGACAACCCTGAAACCGTCCTTCTAAAAGTAGTCCAAAAAACAAATTTGATTCTTATCCTCCTAATTCTTCCTCTCTCAGAGATAATTCATTCATGTTATCAATGGTAGCCCACTTCTTTCTGTAATGGTTTGGCATCTGCATAAACTTTCTTGCAAGCTTCGAAATATTCCAAATTACTCTCACTGACATCGTGTAATTCCTTCTGCTTGAATCAAGTAGTGCAAACCCATTTATGCCCATCTGCTTTGTTATATATTCACAGATCTTAAGTTCCTCTGCATTTGATTTTGTAGTGTCATAATATTGAAAGCAAGGATTTTGACATGACAAACAATCTATAGAAAGATTAATGATTCATTTCGGAAAATAAATCAGATTCATCTTAAACTACATACCAAGATCTGGACTGACTCTCTCCATTAACACAACTTCCTGATCAATCACATCATTTGCTATACCACCACACCTTCCTAAAGGAATTATTCCGGATGATCCAGAGACTGACATACTTTCCTCAGAAGCAATTCTTACATCCAGACATTCAATTGAACTGTTCCTTTCATGATCCCCTGACAAGTCTGACGCACTGCTTTCATCACTGCTGGGAGCATTTTCCTCATCTCCCTTACTGCTATGCCCATCTGACTGGTCAAAACCTACATCTTCATCATCATCTTTGTCATCATCTTCATCATTACTTTTGACACTATCATCTTCTGAATTTTCTTTGCCATCAGAATTGTTAAGATCATGTGATGTAGATTCCTCTTCTTCATCACATTCAGATTCAATATCAGCTGCTTGTAAAAAAAGACATATCTGTTAGTTTTTAATTCCACACATGAAATGAGTAAAAAAATAGTCTCACCGGAAGGCATCCTCTTTTTCACCTTCAAGAAAACGATGTCATCATCTGATGATGTTTCATCTTCTGGCTCAAACTTAAAACCTATTTGTGCGATATTACTGTCATCCAGAGGACAAAAGATTCCACCCTGATTCAGACCAAATGCATCAATCTCATCACTTTCAAAGAGAGGATGGTGACATCCCAAAACTTTCAAACACAAGTAGTCGATATTTCCCAGGCCATATATAGAGTTAAGAAGATGTAAATTTGAAATGTGAACACCAAACCTGTCAACCAACTGATTTTTTGATACCGCATTCATGACAGAAGAAATTGTCAATCTATCAAATATGAGAAATTCAGTTGCTGTTCCCTCTTGTTGACACAATGACAATGACACATTATAAAGCACATTGTTCCCCATTTGAAAGGCCTGCAGAGGATAAATTGCAAAAAATCTCGATAGATGTCTTTGATTCCAGATAAGACTTGCCGCAACTGTGTTGTTCCATGGAAGATAAATACTTGCAGACCTCATTGAATTTGTAAAAACATTGTATGTCTCTCCATGGCATAGGTGACTGATGGCATCTACAACTCAATAGTCAGAAATTTCACCCATGCAGAATTTCCCTGCCCTCACCATAGAGACAAAGTTGTCATTGACGAGAGTATTAATTTCATTATACTCCAGCTTCCCATGTTCAAATAATCTGACAGGATCAATGCAAACCTAAAAATAGAGAGGACAAAAAATATGTGAGATGTATGTTTTTTTGTTAATAATTGATTTCATATAAGATCCTCACTTGGTACAAAGAAGTTTCATTGTAATGTTTGCAGTTTGGAAGAACCATCAGTAAATTCTTTCCTCTTGGTCCCAACGAATAGATTGAATGTCAGCTTCGAACGCAGAGTTCTCTTTCAGGGTAGTTGGCCAGATTGGTCCCAGATGCAGCAGTAAGAATATGGATATTTGGATACATGTCCTGACAGATCTGAATTCTTTTCACATCACAACGGAAGAATTTTGAAAGTCTCTTGACGTCTCTGGGATAATACATTCCAATGAACAAGCAGGTCTGCAGAACTATCACTAATGATGAAAGGCAAGTTTGTCAATAACAGATTGCTTAACTTAGAACATTAGAAATAGGCCCTCTCACCATCAAGCTCCAGTCCTCTATCATCACAACACTTCTTGGACAGATCAAAGAAACCTCTTAAAGAAGTCAAATGTGAGGGATTTCAGTTCATTCCTGCTCAGTTGTGCTTTTTGGACTTACTGAGACCCTTTGTCACTTTCTGCTTCTTTGTTGCACCAACACTGGAAACATGCTGATCAGATTTCCTCTTCCCCTTTGTCTTTGTTGAAAATAACTTACATTAGTAACATAGAAAAAAGCATGATGAACGCTTCAACAATTGTCAGACTTACCAATCGGATCTGGTGTTGCTTTATGCTTCCTCAATTCAGTAATGAACTCATCACTTGTGGCAGTTGAAGTATATGGGAGACCTTTGCTGTCACTGCTAAGACTAACAAGATTCCTTTCTGCCAAGAAAATAACACAGTCATAAACAGCATCACAGACAGCATGCCTGAATCCAGCTGGATCATTGTTCCTGCTTGCTGTAATTAGTTCATTCTTCATCTTCAAAAAAGATCATCCGTATTAGTCCCAAAACAAAATACACTGACCAACCAGAACAAAGCATCTGAGAACTCAATCCTGGCTTTAGTCCGCTTTTCCACAGAAAAGTCCAACATGAGGTCCTGCACTTTGATGCCTGTTGCTACAACAGCATTCTGATTGTGGCAAGGTTCATCTGCTGGAAACACCTTCTGAAAAATTGTTTTCTTGATCTTAAATTGTTCATCTTTCAAAGCAAAGAGTTCCTCAAACAAATCAGAAAGCTCCTCCATTGGCAGGTCACTATTCTTCAGGCTCTGAGGAACCACAATAGTTAGCTTCGGTTTCAAAGTGTCAATTTCAGATTCCAATTTCTTGTGAAAAATTGCTACACATGGCTTCGAATCCACAAAAACCAATGCAGCACCCATTTTTCTTGACAAATCCTGCCCAGTGCTCCAAAACTTCAACACATTCATCCAGTTACCAACATAGTCCAGTTTGCTGTCCTTCGAAGACCAATCCAACACAAAAGGGAGAATAAGCTTCTGCTTGTCATCGGCAAATGCAGTCCAAGCCGCAACTATAATGAAATCCAACAATAGGAAAGGTGGGTTTTTTATCTTCTGTCTTCCTCGTTGCACCTCCAAGGTCTTTGAAAAACTTAGTAGAGGAAGGAAGATTGATATAGTAGATTTTGCCATCACTGCGCTTCAGCAAAACACCTATTGAACCATCATGGTCATCTCCTTTGATGTCAAAATCATCAGTATTGTCAAACACAGCAGATACTGTCCCCAAAGATGGTACCATAGCAGCACCACAAGCAACACGTCAACTAATTTCTCAAGTCCCTGCTGAATAAGTGCACTTTGCTTATTGTTTGCTTCTACCAATTTGTTGTTTGACTCTACCATCTTGTTGCTGGCTTCTACCAAACATTGCAAAGTTGAATTGATGTGTGAGCAGCTGCTACTCATTGTTGACACATTCTGAGAAAACCCTGTATCCATGGTCAAAGCAAGAATCTGCATATTGTCATGGCTTGATCCTAACACAAAACTGTTGATGCATCTCCATACCTACAAAAATATAATTGTGAGATCATACTTCTGTAGAACTAACAATTCTATTGACACTCACATTAAAATCTTCATCAGAAGGGCGATGGACGGTGTCAGATGTCTCTTCCGTACGAAGCGTCTATACCAAAGGAAATCATTAGTATGAAAACAGAACGCGCCAAAACTAACTTAGGCAAAAATAAGATACTCACAATAACTGTGTTCTGGTTAGGACCAGTAGTTGGACATACACCCAAGATTGCAGGTTGAAAATCTGGATTGTCCTTTGCAGTTTCCTTATGTGCTTCTGAGTTTGAACTCATACTGCTGGAATATGTTAAATTGGAAAATTGATAAGAATGACATAATAAATTCAAAAGAGAGTTTTGCATGCTAACCCATGATGGCCACCACTCAAAGAAAGAATCAGACATACTCATACACAGCTATATACACACATGCTCCCTAGCACAATGAAAGAAAGACAAAACACCAAATTTTCCTCATGTCTCGAAACCCTTTTTCACATTGTCCAATCGTGATTATTATTGTTGTGTATTATTTCCAAAACACTTCTAAAAGGCCGCAAAGTCAAAAACAAGTTCATGCTCTGCTCACCTTGACTTTTTGAGTGAAATAATCAGATAACTGTGAACACAACAAAGTTTGACTTTAACTTGAGAATATCATATTGAAAATGAATATTCTACACTGATAACAAGCTTGCCAACCTCGTGTCTATCTCAAATTAAAAATTGAAAACTGGTAAAGTCAAATTTGAAACACGACAAAAGTAAGCCTTCAGAACACAAATGGATTGATAAATAGGATCCAACAATTCCGGAGTAAAAACAAAAATTTCAACACAGTAATGATCAGAAAAAAACAGGACATTTGATGATTGACTTTTTATGAATGCAAATCCAGAGACTTCATTCATAAAAGCCACTCTCCATCCCACACCCCAGAACAACCACAACCGGAGCCTCAATTTTTCACAACAAACAAAACCACCCCATGCACGATACAACCACTAAATATTGTATGCTGCTGAACATAGTTCTCTCGTCAAAAGTTTCCCAAGTTCATTACAATGATGACACATTACCACCGCCACAACAATGCAGCATTACAATGACATGCCATGACCGCCACCACAACCACAACAACCACGACGGCAATGGCACATGGCAACGGCAACAACAACGACGACACGAGAAAAGAAATTATTGTAAGCTTCTTAAAATTGTTGTGTCTCCAAAAGTCTGCCAACAAAAACACTAAACAGGAAAGCCAAGACCGCCACTTAAATTGTTGTATCGGCAAAAAGGTCAAGCAACAACCGCCACACTGTGACAAGGCCAGCACCACCACAACAACAATGAGACAAAGCTGACGACACCACGACGATGAGACAAAGCCACCACCACCACAACGACAAAACAATGCCAGCACCATGACGACAGGACAACGCCACCACCAGGAACGCCACCACCACCACGGCCACAAGATGCCACGACTACCACGATGAGATGAAGCAGCAACTGCCACAACAAGACGGCGCCACAACAGCCAAGACTACGCAAAGCAACGACCTCCAAGACAAAACAAAGCCACAACCGCCAAAGCTTAACAAAGAGGTGACCACCATGACAAAACGGTGCCACGACCGCCAAGATGACGCGAAGCCCCGCCAACACAACGCGAATCCATGACGACAACCAACAATGACAAGAGACCACAGCCACTGCGACAAGAACCATGACGACACAAGGTCCGCACCCCCGCAACAAGACAAAACCACCACCACCACAATGTTGACCAGAGGACACCAGGACAAAGCAAACTCACCAGTGAAGAATTCGTCAGTTAAAGTTGAATTCTCTTGCAACAATTCCTAGACAAAAAATGAAAACTTCATGAGAGTTTGAATGCAAAAAAGCAAACAAAATAACATGTTTTGAAACGGAATCATCTCATTCCATAGTTCAACTTCAGCACATAATAGTATTGTATTGCCATACAGTATGAATACATTCACGATTGCAGCATACAAAACTGTACGGCCTCTGAAAACATCAATAAAAGGTACTACTCCACCAATGGTACTAAATTGTGGATGAAAAAACATGTAGAAATAGTTCATATAAGACTTTTCTAATCGTGAAGGCTTTCACGATCAAAATAACTGTGTCCCAACTTAAGTAAAAGATACTACAACGTTCACTAACTTATACTAACCAACTTACTGCCTATTTCATTCATGAGCTGCATAGATGACCCATACCTCATGCGCGACCTGCTTAAACCATAACAATCATCAACTGCTAAAAAGTCTTGCAGCGGCTGCTAGTAATGAAGTATTTAAGCCACACACGCGTATAAAAAAATAACACCAGAGAGAACACCAAAGCAATGAGTGAGACTTCCTTTGAAAACAAGTTACAAGTTACAAGTTAAAACCTAGCAGACCACTATCATGATATGATTACAAACCAGCATCACAACAAGCAGATGCTGAGGCATAGCCAGTTTGCTATAGCGCGAGGAGAGTGATAACAAAGAACCTAAGCAGAATGGTTAGTGAAATTATCATTTGTTTGTGTTATATTGTTTTAAAAAGTAATGAAAGCGGCTTTCATTGGTAGACAGTTGATATCTCATAGTCATCAAATCGATTTAGTTTTACTTTAAATGACCATAACAAATTCAACCTTTGCATCAAGGTTGAGGAAAACTATAATATAGCTGAACATAAGCACAA